>CAAKHC010010578.1:0-14089 GCA_901007825.1 Macroramphosus scolopax
AGAAAGACCAGAGGAGGAGGAGGAGGAGGAAGAAGGTTTATAGCATGATTAGAAATTTAAAAAAAAGAGTTTAAAGAGCAGATTGAATGAAAAGTTGGAAGTTAGAAATGGACGGAGTCTCGAAAAGAAGGTGAAGTAAGTGATTACATGAAAGCAAAACCCCGGGATGAGTTTTTGGGGTTGATTTGACAGAGGAGATTTGGTCAGGTTAATCCTCTCAGGCAGGTCACCGGGGACTCGGATCTCCTTCTAATCTACATTTAGGAGCAGCCAATTGAGACCTGGAATATTTTTAATCTAGTTTTTTGAGCAGGACACTACATTCAAATAACTTTTAATGCTTTTAGTTTTTTAATTTTCATTGAACCCTCCGGCCATTTAGATGTAAACCTAGTTAGTTATCTTCTAACTAATGGGGAGTTATTGTAATACTACAGTATGACAGGAACAATGGATGTGTCGGGGATTTAATTGAGAGCTCGGTCGGTATAATCCAACCTGTGTTGTGACACCAGGTTTAATCCTCCTGTCTTATAGTTTTAATCTCTGCCGATCCGGTCCAGAGTTCAGTATCTGTATTTACTGTAGAAGTGATGATACTCGATACCGCTGAACAAACACGGAACATCAGGACAAACGGGAGCAGCAGGCTGTCTTACAGGCGAGCCAAACAACACAGCTCCTCATTAAGGAACTGGATGAGAGGAGCTCAGCGGTCTCGTACGCCTTCGGTGCCAACAACATGGAGCTAAATCACAAAGTTGCTGGCTGGTGCTGGAGCCGGGCTTATCTGCAGGCTGAGCAGGATTCCACGTGCTCGCTCGGTCTCTGCTGCTCCCGGCTTCACGCAGCGGAGACAGACGGAGATTGACAAATGAAAGATACTGATGATGATTACATGGCTAATGATGATGTCCTTCTGTACAGTACATTTGCCACATATGGTTCCGTCTGCCGCCGGTGACGCACAAAGTCCAAAACTTGACGTGCAGTAGAAATGATTTTGTTCACCCCTGAGCTTCTGAACTTAAAATAATCTCTCCGGCTCACGGCGCTCCATGTTCAACTGCACGACAACTGAAGGGCCTCAACACCATTTCTGAGACACGAACACATGAAACAAGTTACTGCAGCTCGTAGTTTATAAGGGAGGATTCATCCAGCAGCTAAAGGTCGAGCTCCACGCCGGCACGTCTCCCAATACCACTTGGTACCTCGAGAGTCAACAGTGAGTCACGGCGGCGTGAACGACCCGCGGTTCGACTCCGATCTCTCTCTGGAAGTCTTCACCCGGCAACAGTGAGTCACGGCGGCACGATGGAGCTTCATCTGCTCCAAGAGCCTCCACTCACCGAGTGAAGCACCTCTCTCTCTCTCCGGAGCTCTTTTTGGAAGCAAAAGTTGAACGATACACGAGTCCCGGAGCGTTCGGGTATGAGCGGCCCGACGAGGCAGCAGACCAGACCAGACACCTGATGGAGGAAACTCATTCTGTCATTCACCCTGAACTTCCACCATATGTGAGCGTTGGAAAGAAACCGATAATTTGAGAGGCTCATGGAAGTTAGCATCTTTATGTCTTCCAATAAAGAAACTTTCTGGTTCCTCCTTATTTCGGAGTGTTAACTATGAAGCAGCAGCTTGTTTAGCTCTGAAACTAATGACAGCTTTAGCATCTACAGTGTGTTAGTTCATCCAGAGGTTAGACACTGCAGGCCGTGATGAAGAGGAGAGCAGTAGTTTCAGTATCCGTCTTTCTAAATCGTTCTAAGCAGTTGAATTGAAAACATATTTTGCCTTATAGGCTGATTAACCAGTTGAGTTCTTTGATATCATTTTATTTTCCTGCTGGAGAGGAAATACAGTCACACTTGGACTGTCATTGGTTCCAGGGTGCAGCCGGACTAATGAATTATATGCAGCTGTCAGTTGCATCCGAGGATGTAACGGTTCAGTTTCTAAGCATCGTCTCCATCGCTGCTTCTCTGTGCTGCTGTACGTTTTTCCTCGTTTATCAATTGTTTAAAATGCTACAATAGCGTGCGGCCGACATGCAGGGAATTGGCCAAATAAATAAATTACATTTCCCAGTGTGTGTGGGGGGGTTATTTTTGGCATCTCATGGCAGCTTAGGCTCCCCAGAGAGACTTCATGTTGCACTCAGGATCTATTAACAATTTAACTAGGAGACAGCAGAACTAGGTCACAGACAGCTCATCCCAGCACCATTACAACCCCTCAGCAGCTTCGCCACCACCGGACTGGAAACAAGGGACGACAGCATGGAAGAGCGACTCCGACGAGGTATAATTGATTGAACAAGCGGCATGATGCCGGGCTGAATACCATCCGTGTTCTTTTATGCAGAAAATCTAATCTGATCGTCTAATTTAAAAGAAACAGTTCAACAGCAGCTTTCAAAGAAGAACGGCAAAATGATTTTTCTTTGATGATGTAACAGAGGATGTCACATCGGGATATTTATAGCCGGGCATGTTAGGAAAGGAATCTTTTTTCAGTCATTCTGAACAAGAAAACGAACCTTGTTGGAAATAAAAACACTCTCAGTGCAGTTTGTGGGGCCAAAACATGTTTCGTAACTTTCCTCTTGTGTCATATGTTCTCATGTTCAACCGCTCGTGACCGAGGACGAGTCCTGGCAGGCTTCAGGAAGTCGGCCAATCAGAGGAATGTCTGCTTTTAAAAACAAACCATGTTTTTGAGATAAGTTAGCATTTCCTTGTTACTTACAATAGAGGTTAACACCCCGACTCTCTGCTGCCCCCTGTTGTTTTGAAGTGTAAAATATATTTTTTAAATAGTTTAGAGTCCCTACAAACTGTAGCTTTACTACATCAGATCATACAACTATTGGTCAGCAGTGATTTGTAATGATTCTTTAAAGAACTGACTAATGTATTTAGTGATTAACAATTGTTTTGTGAGCACGGCAGATATAGTTCCATTAATTCCATTGCATCGGAGTCCAAGTACAAATATGGTAAATAACTACAACAAGAATCTTCGTCCTGGTCAGACACATCGATGGATAAGTGAGACTTCTTGTTTGGTGAAATGTCCCTTTAATCTCAACTGCTCTGCTCTACCTAAAGGAAACTTCTGTCACTCACTGACACACATACAGGAGCATCATTACAGGTATAGTTTGCCTTCCAGCTGGGGTTATTCAAGTAAAACTAATGGAGTAGCAGCATGTTTCCACAGAGAACATTAGCATACATTAGTAAGATACGAGCCACCCGGCAGCAGGCTGAGCAGAATAACACAGTTCTTGCTTTCAAACAGCGACTGAATACATGATTAAAGGGGAGAAAAGAGGACATTTGAGTGCTCTGCTGCACTGTACTCGATTACTCATCCAGGTCACTCCATGTCCAAAAACATGCCGCTGCATCAGAGCTGTAACTGTTCCTGCTGGTTTGTTGTGTGTCTGTGACGGGGAGTCGAGGCAGGAGGAGACAGGTGGGCCGGGGAGTTGAACCCGGGGCCATGAGAGGAGGAATCTGCTGCACCCGGCGGGTTGTTTACATCGGACGGTTTACGCCTCACGTCGTGAATAATCTGCTAAATAAATGAACCTAACTTCATTCCTATCAGATGGCCCTCAGTGATAACGCAGACAGAATCAGTCGCTGATGTCAAGTATGTTATGAAACAGCATTTGATCGTTAGCAGCTGTTCAACCGTGAGATTATATGCGATTCCCCTGAGAAATGATGTCTTTGAGTAAATCTATCTGTGAGGTTCTAAACAAAAGCTGATAAAGCTACTGGAGCTCTGATCCCGTCTCGGCCGTTTGGATGAGTTCCCCTCTGGTTCCCGTTGTGTTGACCGGTCCCGTCCCACTCCCAGCACATTGATGTTTGTCATTTTTGTGCCTGCAAAGCCCGGCAGAGGGCCGGATTACCCCGGAGCCGGGTTATTGTGACTCACAGCAGCAAAGCCTGCTGACAGTTTAGATGGATTACAGATTATTTGAATGTAATCTCGGTTCATTGTTTAAAGTAGGATTAGGGTCAGTCGACAGAACAAATCACGGAGAATAGCAGATTAAAATGTGTTTTATATTTCAGGTCAACAGCAAAGAAAAGAAATCATGTTTGATCAACAGGAATCAAAGAAATCTTGAAGTGATTCCTCATCAGTCGCAGATCTTTTTAATCTCCTCTTTAGTCCAGATCTCTTTTATCACTTCATCAGTCTCGAGTCAGCAAAGGGAGTTTTAAGTAAAATCCATCTGCAGCCACTTTCCCCGTCTCAGCTCGCCGTCCTTTTCACAACCATCAGCAACTTTTAACACTTTTATCCCGTTAATTTAATAAAAAGGGATCCGGTCCACTTTGGATGATGAAACACGGCTCTGCCAAACATCCACCACGGCCGCCACTCTCAGCGTAATTAAAGAAAGGAGCAGGTGAGCGTAACACAGATACCAATTAAAGGTTGATTCATCAATGGAAGGACGGAGACGCAGTCGGTCCGAGTCTTTAAATTAGTCGATTTCTGAACAGATTCTATAAAAGACTTCGGTGTTGCTGCTTCATCCGCCGTCCTCCCACCATCATACAGGAGGTGATTCATCACCTTAAAAATGGCTTCACATCCAGGGGGACAGTCCAATCAAACAAATCTAATGTCAAGCAGCACTTAAGCACACTGTGCTGCAATTAACCTGAAGTGCAATTACAGAGATGTAACAGGGAAATCATGTTCCTCGCTCGGGCCAAAGTGTTGTTTACCTGAGATTTTAGCAGCTGGAGCTGCACGCTAAAAGCTTTCGTGAAAAGTGTTTTTTTACCAAAGACGCAGTCGTGCTGATGGAAAAGGAAAGCAGCACTGTCACAGATCAGAGAGTTCGGGTTCACTTCCGTCAGTCCATTACAGCTTCACTGTTATACAGTTTGCTTCCGTTTGATTATAACGTCACTCATCAGGAAGTTATTATTGGAGACTCGGCAACATGCAGGTCTGACAGGGAATGTGGCAGTTATTAAGTGCGTGTGCAACGTTATCACCAACAGAGGAAGAAGTGGCACTAAAGAAAATACTAGTGTTTAAAGACAATTACACTGTGATGTTAACGATGTCGTCATTAATCTGATATACCTCAAATAACAAGCTGCACATAGAAGGCCTGTCCTACCTGCACTGTGGTTGGAACACTGGGTTAATGTAAAGTATTATCACCATGAAGACTATGAGAGGTCTTGCAGCTCGTGGCCCTCACAGGCTGCGCTGCTGCTCGCTCTCCATGTGCGCAGTAATCTGACTGAGACCGACCGGCGGTCCTCGGGGCCCGGGGCCCTCAGTGACAGCACAGTGGATGATGAACCACAACAATATAATGATACATTTCAGATGGTGACTCCCTGTGATGGTGACGAATTGGATTCTTCCCGTGAATAATGAGCATCTCCAATCCATTACCACGGAGCCTCTTCCTCTCAGGTGCAGTCTGCTGTCCACACTGTAACACCGATACGTGTCAACTACACAAAACCTGACAACAGTGTTGTTTTTCTCTTTAACCAGACAAAAATAGCATTGAACAAAGTAGAATGTAGAAAGCGATGTGCATGCCAGGCAGCCACTTTGCCTCCTCAGGCACCCCGGAGCTGTAGAGGCATGTCCTGGTCTGCAGCAAACCGTCAATGACTTGGCAACCGCACACGGTTGGCTGCCGCTGCTCCACTGAGTGCTATTTAATTAAAGTTTTGTTGAACAACCCGAGGCTTAAACAGAGGGAGAATAAGTCTCCGGATTTGTTTGGGAGCCAAACGGCACAGCAGGAGTCTTTATGAAAGACAGAGGTCTCACAATCCAATGTACATGATGCTTGTGAGCTTCATACGAGCTAAACTCAGAAATATCTTCACGTATAAGTACCTGCAGAATACTGGATGAAGGGGAAGCAGCACAAACCCCTCTGAAAATCTTGTAGAGTCCATGTTGTCATGAGAGGCAGAGTAGTGCCGCCTGGAAATGGTGGATTGTTCATCACTATGGTGACAGGCCACATACTTAAGCCTCCCTCACTACGGGAACCTCAAGCTGCCTTCGCGGCCACAACATGGCAACAGCCGCTTTGTAACTCGTCTCCTCACATTAATTGCAGCGACTGTTTGCCAATTAACTTGATTTTCAAGACCCGATCAATCCCAATGCCGGCTGCAGTGTGTGATCTACTTTCTATCAATCCAGCCATGTTTACTGTGCAACACAGCTTTAACAGACGTGTTATCAATGATATACTGGATGTACTTGACGTTGTGATAACAATGCACAAGTGCTCCCAGAGGAACAAGCCAACATATTTTTCTATGAGAAAGAGACTCTCAGATTTGAAGGCAGGAAGTGAGCGGCCTGTAATTAACTTAGATTTGTCTCAATGTCCTCTTCTACTGGTGACGGCGACAATTATCCCGATGAGCGCTGAGGTACCAGTTAAAATATGTCTGCGAGCAGAACACCGGCGCTTGTAGATGGATGGAGCCTGACATTGATTTTTTTTATTGAATTATTCATTCAGAGCAGCGTCTTTTTGTCTTGGCCGTGGCTCCTTACAGGAATACGAGTCCATTACTGACTCGAGGTGCAACAGAATTCCCTGAGTCGCACTTATCCTGCGTGGAATATCTTACTCGGCTCTCTGAGCAGCTCACAGGAGAGTAAGAGAAGAAGTCGGCTCTGACTGTATCAAAAACAAGTCAGCAGTAAAAGATTCATTATAAGAGAGGTGGTGGGTGTTTTGTTCCTACTAGGTAATAATCCACATGTTTGACTGATGTCATATGATGGAGAATCGCTGCAGGATGTGGACACCAGCCACTGGCAGCACTACAGCAGGAAAGGCAGATCAACTATGTGTATTATCTGCCTGAAGACGCAGCTTCGTGTCCGTCCAGCTCCTCGGGGTGAAGTAACTTGTGATAACGTCGCTCCCCTGCACACTGTGCAAATGTTTTATTTCTCTGGGTTAGCAGCAAGCGTTGAATAATTCAGTGATTTTACAATGTGGTCTTTGTCAGTGAAGGATTCTTGCAGGGGCTCTCATCTAATCATCACTCTGACATGATCAGACCCATCAGCAGTTGTGATGATGTGTGAACCCAACGTGTGTCGGTGCTGCCACTGCATCACCCAGTCCAAGTTCAGCTACATCAAACCATCCAGGATGGCGTGTCTCATGGACCGAATCTTACATTCTGATTGTCTTGTATCCTTCAGAGGAGGAGTGATGTCACACTCAACATTAATATCTGCTCCTCATGTTCCCTCAGAAGAAGTCAGAGTCCTTCACATGTTGGTCCACAACAACTCAATCACCATCACAGGCATGTAGAGCTGCACAATAACACTAAATAATTCCCTTTTGGGCCATGTTATTATCATTGTAATTATGGATAGTATTACCAGGACGTACATTACACCAGTGCCTTGCGGGCGTGCAGTAATCAGGAGGGGATCTCGAACCCGCGGTTGTTTGGTTGAGATGTGTCAAACCTTCTCTACTAGAAACTAACCATACCTAAATTAGTTGAGCATATAGAAGCCTATTTGTAAACTACATCATGACAAAGATCCAGTGATTAAAGTTGGGTGCAGCTCTTTGCCCAAAACGCGACGTTGAGGACCGAACTGACCCCGAACCGCCGCTGCGCGCGGAGCCGCTGCGCTGCTTCATCAACTTTACAGGAAGTGTTCAAACGATGCTTGAAACTGAACCACAGAATATCATCAAGCTGTCAGAAGAGAGGACCTACCTCGCTCATGGCTGCGCCCTGTGCGTCGTGTGGATCCAGAGATGTGCGGTGCGCCCCGGCCAGCTGACACTGAACAGTCCTCGAACGCGCTCCGCTCGCACAGACGCAGCTTTTATAGACGAGGCAGCCCCACTTCCCTCAGCACATCTCCACGAAGCCAATAAGCACGTCTCCAGCTCCGCACTGAGGACCAACCTTCACATTCTCAGTCATTTGCAGCGTGTTTGACTTCCTGTCAGTGAATCAGTGTTGGACACATGTAGTGATGAAGGTGAACGAGGGATAATGAAACACAGTTATTCTGATCACAGTATGATGATAAGAAATGTTCTCTGCACAATCTGCACATGCATTTAGACCAAAACCAGTGACTAAAGAGATCCCTCATGTCCAAAGTGAGTCAGAGGGTCCATGATTTCTGCAGGCATCTCCCACACTAACAAACTGTAATATTCTTCTTTTGTTTGAAACATTGACTCACAGTGGATATTTTTCTAGGATTGTGTGACACACAAGCAGAATATTGATATGAGCAATTGGAAATATGTAGAATTTCAAACTGACTTGATTCACCAGTTGCACTTTGGGACAGAGGAGTCATCCTCAGTGGAGCTGGTCCAGTTTACATCACGAGTTTATGTAACAGAAAGAGCAAATAAAGGAAACATAAGGAGAAAGATTCTGAGAAAATACCAAAGGTCCATTAGCTGGTTAGTCAATATGCTGCCAATTATGTATCCTAAAGACTAATGAACATCACAAACAGATAGTATATGATCCTGATCAACCTGTATTCCTGGTGGAGGTGATCAACACAGCCGAATTGATAGAATAAATTGTTTCCGCAAACAACTGATACATATCATATCAACGTTCTTCAACCAGAAGTACGTTTCTCACTAAAGCAATGGGATGTGGGAGACGTTACGTCCCATTGTGAGTGTTCTTGGCTGCGTGCCCTTCATTACCAGCGACACCGAAGATTTTGAGTGTCTAAAAGGTTTAAAATGACCATGTCACCTTTATAAAGGCACTTCAACTGTTGGAAAGAGAATGCGTCAGTCTTCTTGCCCTTTCATGCCAAGTGGTCTTCTATTTTTGTTTCAACAAGCCATTTGACGAGACAGTTTTGTGTGTTGCACAAAGAATTCGGTTGCAACAACCGACTCTGTTGTCCAAACCGTGAGATAAATGAATCAGTGGTTTACAGACATGTAAAACAGCAACCGGGTTGATCCACAGCGTGTGTGAAGCACTAATGACATGCTTTCCTAACATTTGTTGTTTGGTTGCTATAGCAACTGCAACTTTAGGCCTGATGCGAGGAATTTACCTGAAATACTGGAGAATCAGGCACGAGGTGGAACATTTCATCAGAAGAAGAAAATGGGATTCTGTTGTTCAATGTAAGCAAACACAGCAGACACACGTCGTTCCCAGCATGAAGCTTTTCCTCAGCAGCGTCGGGGGAACTGAACACAATACAAAAGGGATCCTAGAGGATAAATCGGCTGTAGCAGATTTATTTTCCAGCATGTTATGACTCCAAACATGTTTAAAACCCTGGCAGGAGCAATCCAGAGCCCAGATTGGACGCCAGTCTGGGATTTCTGGTCGGACTTGATCAGGGCTGCTCTCTCACGGTCACGGTGAAATCCGCTTAGGACCCATATTTCTTTTTGTGAAGAAGGGAAGGGAAACATTTGCAGAGTCGAGTTCATCGCTTGTGTTTTAATGATTATCAGCAGATCCAATGAAATGACCTGGCAAGGCGGTGAAACAATGTGTTACTACAACCTTCAGTGATTAGAATTATCTGGAGAGAAGACATTTGGAAAAACAAATAGTTGGCAGATTTGACGGATTGATTTAAAACACAAAGTGTAAAACTGTAGATAACAGCTGCTCTGTGGAACAGAAACATTCAGAGGTCCAGAGTATCTTCCAGCTCTACTTAGCTAAATCAATGCGTTTCTTTTTAAAGGTTCATATTGATTTGGTGGAGGACCCCTGCGTCCTTCTGCATGTGTGTCTGTGAACAGCCATGAATCAGGCGGCTCGGCGTGATCTCAATCAGGTTGGTGTTAATCAGAGCAATCAGTTGCACAGAGATCCAACAGAGGCGGGGTCCCTCGGGGTCCACGTTGGGGGACTAATTGATCACCAGTCACTCTGAACATCGATTCTTCTGGATTGCCAATAGACACAGAATCTCACCAGCTGCTTGAATTAAGCATTTAGCAGCTCACATCATTATCATGGTCACGGCCCCGGGACCAGATTGTGTTTCCCCGCTCATTGTTGTCTCCTTGTGTCACTGTGTGTGTTTGTGTTTGATGTTGTGAGACGCTCCTCTTGCTCTCCTGGATTCATGATGCTGATCATTCCACTCACCTGCTGTCCGTCACCTAAAGAAGCCTGCAGTACGTCGACCCCGGTTCTTCATCCACTCGTCTCAATCTCCTTGGTCGACCACGGCGCCGGCTCCCTCAAATTGAGCATTCAAGTACGTCTTTGTCAACCTCGAGGTTTGATAACTCTATTTTCTTGTGCCCCTGTCAGCTCCTGGTTCACACGCTGTCCTCCAGCTCCGTGTCTGCGCTTTGATCCCCCTTGTAGATCGTAACAATTATTGAATATAATAAATACTTGATTCCCATCACATATTCTCACATGATTCATGCTGTTACAGACAATCCAATCCAATTATGTTTTTAATACTTCAACTGATTTTCTGATGTCAACTTGGATTCTAATTGATTAATTAACGTCTCTAGATGCTGTACGAGTTTGCAGTTGATCTGCTGCAGCGGGTTAGAAGAAAAGTAGGGAATGCTTTCAGTATAAAGTATAAAGTATCTATAATTAGGGCCGGAGCACCAACTTGTGTGAGGCCCTATTGGATTTCTAGGAACTATGTTCTCCGAAATGAATCGCTTATTTGAGAACCTTAACATTAGGTCCACTTACAGAAGAGGGTTTGATGACGTTAAGATGTTAAGGAATGTTCATTGAGGACTGAAGAGGATTGAGGAGGACCTTCAGCTGTAGGCAGCGGGACACTGACTGGGGATGTTGGTCGGACCAGGGGCCTCAAAAGGTAATAATAATAATGATAATAAATTGGATGTATATAGCACCTTTCAAAACTAAAGCAATTCCAAGGTGCTTACAGAGTATAAATGTAAGTTAGCAGTGTAACACAATTTTCCTTGAAGGTCTGCCTGCCCTGGAGTGGACATTCCCAGGAAGAGGGCAAGAACCTGCATCTCTGAACCTCATGCGGAGGGGAAGATACAAGTCCAGGCTGGAGAGGGACCTCTGGGGAGGAACTCTTTCCTCGTCAACGAGAGACCGGTTGGCTGTGTTAGCCTTTTTGACTACTGGCTGGAGAAAGGAGGCGTTACTCAATCCCACACTTTCAAACTGAAAACTAAAAGATAAACATCCAATTATTTTGGTTCCTTTCTCTGTCAATTTATTTGTCATTTTATTTCACCATCAAACCTCTGCACACACATTTCTTGGAATGTCACATGAAGATGGTACAGATTATGAAGTACGGGCATGTGCATGCCTGAACCCAAAGTAGTAGAAAACGTTATGTAAATTACCGCTGTGGTCAGCTCTTCTGCTGAGCTCAGCCAGGGCAGTGCCCTGACAGAGGCTGTAGTTACCGACTCCTCCACTGGACACTCTGCTCTCCAGGTACTTCCGGGCCATGGACACATTGCCTCGAAACATTCCCTTAACACAAGGGAATTAAACAAATACAGCCAATACTTTACTTCATATGACAGCATTTAAGTAGGATGTGTGTGTTTCAATGAATTTTCACTGATACATCTTAACTCACAGCGTAGGTTGTGTCCTCCAGTAGGGCCGTCATCACATAAGCAGTGAGGTCCACAGGACCGTTGTCCATTCCTCCCTGCATCTCAGTGTGGATCAACCTCCCCACCTCACTGACCTCTCCGTGGGGCCCCTGATGGCTCACGAGCCAGGCCCTCACATGGCCAGAACACTGGTCTACCTGCATGTAGGGTTGGGCCTGCAGGAGGCACCTCAGCACAAAGACCACGAGCAAAGAGAGGAAGACAGGGAGATAACATTTAGACTGATGTAATGGATATTATTGCAGCACAAAAGATTTAAAGCTGCAAACACAAGAAAATGCCATTAGAGTCATAGTTTCACCAGGTGCTATCAGAGGTGTCGCTGGCTCCAGAGGCACTGAAGGAGCCATCATCCCGTTGGTCGGACAGCTGTCTCTGATATCCTTACAGCATAAAATACAACATGTTGACAAGAAAGTAAATGAACTATTGGAGTCTATTGTGCATCCCTTAATGACGTCCAGTGTTATCTCTCCGAAGACACTATAATAACTAAACAGAGCTTGAAACAACCATGTTCATATGCTATAGTTGTAATACACTGTAATACAGTGATGTCACTGGGTCTTGTATATGTTAATTACCTTCCATCATATAGCCCAGAGCCCGGCTGCTGATCTCCTGATTGTCCTGGATTGACCTGTCCAGGTACTGGAGAACATAAATACTTGGAGCAAAGTGGATCATGTTCTGCTCCCCACATCCAAGTTCCTTATGGACGGGGCCAAGACATCACCTGTGTGAAGCAATGCAGGGATTTAACTGTCAAACATATAACGTGGTCAATGAAGTGAATTTATAAAGGTCCTAACAATGTAGCTTCTCATTCACACGTACACACACTGACATTCATACACCGATGTATGCAGAGGTTAACAAACAAGGTGACAACCAGCTCATCAGGAGCGATCAGGTGTCAGTGTCACGCAGTCTCCATGTGCACTGACAGTATACTGCGGACAGTAATGACAGCAGTAATGACAGGTACTTGTCATTTCACAGCATTTCATGCTTGAAATACTGTGAAACCCATCGTCACCAACACCGAAGACATCGTGTGAAGAAAAAGCTCTTCTTATTCTTACTGAATTTCTGATCGTGTAAACAACCTTGATTAGAAATATTGATTAGCAGTCATACCGCCACCTAGTGGTGACAGGAAATGACTTATTTTGAACTTTGATGTACTGAACTGAGTGGGATGACCAGATTGATATTCTGACATGGTCAGTTAAGCATTAACACCTTGATGATGCATATTGGAGGATCGGGTGTGTTCTGATCTCTAAATAAGAATGGAATACTTTATTTCTCAATGTTGGGAACACCAAACATTCCATCATGATTCCAAACAGTTTCTGCAACCTGGAACAAACATTGTATCATTGCTGGAGTCAAGACGGACGGTTCCACATTATGAAGTGATTGGTTCTACGTAAGAGAGTTTCCATTCCATTCCCAGTTTGAAATCTGGAATATTCCATATCAGAATGGATTGTTTAGTTCCAGATTTGGAAACATTCAGAACCACATTGTAATGTTCGGTTACACATTACAGAATTAAATAAATACTGTCTTATGATTGCAGAGGTTCACTGTTTCTGAAACACACTTTGACCTTTAATATGTGCTGTGAGCTCATCATATAGAAGAATATCTTCCTAAATAACATTAGTTAATGTACAGTTAAAGTTCAGACCAGAGAGAGTTTCACTTAACAAGAGCAGATTTACCTTTCGATCACCAGTTTTCACTGTACATGAGACCTCACATGGACAAATGGACGTGGATATTATATCTAAAGCACAGAGTGCTGCCTGGACAGAGGGGGGCGCGCTCTACATGGACAACCCAGTGTCAGTCCACATATTAAATCCAGGCATGTTTTCAGACTCAAGTATTTTCAGACTGGCAAATGAAATAAAAAGCTTGCACTCAGAGAGCATGGACCACCGACAAAACCATCGTTATTTTACTATGCTGAACACAATATGGTGGGTTCTTCCAAGGGGCATGCAGAGAGGTCCTTACCTGTAGCTGTTTCTGGATCTGCACCAACAAAAAGGTGTGTAACAGTATCAGCCATTCACATCTTCCTTGACTTTCTGTTGTAAGGTAGAATCATTACCGGAACGACAGCAGGCGGCGGCAACCCGCGGCTCTTCAGCCCCTAGGCAGTGGGTCCTTGTAGCTTTGAAAATATTAATAATAATATGGAAATAAATAACAGATGTTTTTATTTTATTTTATTTTATTTTATTTCCCCAAGGGGAACAGCTATTATTTTGAAGGTCGAGGTGATACTATGACACTGAAATGAAAAAAAAAAGTGTTTAATATTTCATCAACTCAAATATACGTCACAGCCCAGCACCTCTCCCTGCCGGCCACAGGTGGCTATTCTTGAGT
>CAAKHC010010581.1:0-12402 GCA_901007825.1 Macroramphosus scolopax
AGACATCTTAAAATATTATTACATATTTTGACCGGTGTTTTTATATTAACTTAAATTTAAATGAAATATAATTTTCAACATGCGTCCTAGAGAAACTCATAATGTTGCTAATTAAGCTCTTAACTTGGAAGGAGAAAACATTTAGGGATGAACAAAAACCGAAGAAAACTGGAACATTTCAATAAATATTTCACATTATTGAAGCTACAACACACATTTACATTAACAGAGTGAAATCACAAAAACAAAGATGGGTTGAATAAGTGATGTGAAATAATCACCACAAAATAGAGATCAATGTCGATCCTCTTAATGTCACTGTGTTTTCTCTGCAGCACAATTTGAAGTCCTTCAAGTGCTGTGATTAAATTAGCATCAATACTCCCACCTACTGGCCGCAGCCCTTCAGTGTGCCACACTGCACTCCCTCTGCCCCCTCCACAACCCCCGACCGCCCACCTCCAGGATTCCCTTCCTACTGGAGGAATGGTAAAGTGATCTGTTGGTCCCTAAGTGCTTTTTGCTGTCAGTGGTGTTGACATGAGATGCAATAGAAACCCAGCTGAGGCCACCTTGATCGACAAAAACCCTTTGCGCCGTGCATAAAGCATCAATAGCTTGATTGTCTTTTCTGCTATTGTATTGGTTTTTTTTTTCGTATTTGTACTTTGAGTTTCTTCATCAAATCAATTCCACTGATTGATATCTGCTGCACTTCCATTTGGCAAAGCGGTGAATGAACATAATAATATTCTGGCACATATTGCGAACGTGTGTTTTTGTTTCCATCGAGCTCCATCCTGGAAAACAGAAATATTTCAAGGCCCCTTCGGAACGATGGACTGTATGGGAAACCCCCCACCCCACCAACTGCTGGAGGAAGCCATGGACACAAACAGAGGAGAGTTTGGGGACTACCTGCTGTTTAAACAGATAGCAAGGCCTGTGTGGCCGCGGCTGCAAAAGCCCCTGAACTTCGCTCCACTTCAGATGTTTAAGAGTCCCAGTGAAGACATTGGATTCCTCCTGAGCAATAAGCAACTACTTGCCCAGAACAGCCTTTGGATCCGAGGGTGGACCGCCAGCGGCGATTCAGAGCACTTTCTGATTGGCCGGCAGACATGCAGGGCAACCTCCAGAGAGCTGATGCTTGGGTGGTTCAGGAGATTGCTGCTGTGCACTTAACTCTTGTGGGGAATTACTTAATGTGTGTCAGACCCTTGCTGAGTATTTATAAATGGGGAATATCTACTGTTGAAGAGGGTCTCAAGAGGGACTACAGGAAAATAATTCAGCGTCAGTCTCTTCCTTACTGTTAGGTCTTCTTATAATAAGATATCTTAGAGATGACATGTAAAAGATTGGACTTTCATTAGAATATATATATTGAGGTGGAACACATCCCCCAATATTCTAAAATACTATAAATGCCCCAACTTTATATTTATACATATAAAAAAAAGTAAATTAAATGACAGACAATATTGCATGCAAATAATTTATATATATTTATATATATTTTCCTCCCATTCTTGACTCTTGAGATTAGCTCCAGTTCAGAATGAGGCTGAACTAGCGAAACACCTGTGGCCCTGTGAGGAGCAGCTCTAATCCTTGTACCCTGTGTGGGGGCCGGGGGTTTGAATCCCTTCACATCAAGCCAACGACCGCTCGGGGACCCAGAAGAGCTGTTTTAAAATTACATGCAAAAACAATTTGTGCATTCCCGTCAGAGATACGAGAATCAGGGTGGGATAATGATTTACATTCAATTCTTACAATCTGTACACCTTAATCATTCTCCATTCTGCTCAAGCCTTTCTATTTTAAACCTCACAATACGCCACCTCGTAGCCGCACGACTACCGAAGCTCGTTTTATTGCACTGAGTTCTGGCTCTCGGGGAAATATTGATTTACTTAAAGAAACATGAAAGTGTCAAAAAAGCAAAAGTATGAACTGGAAGCCGCCCAACCTCACCTCAACAGCCCTGTGTTGTTAATGCGAGCGCCTGTCCCCCTGCGTTTCCTCTCACTAACTGAGGTCTTGAGCTAATCATAATACATTAACCGACCGTACAGGAAGTCGTGTCCCCCTGTGCCGTTTCAGTTACAAAGGCCATTTAAGGTAAACGCGGTTGAGACGAGCGTTTCCACCGGCCCACTTTGTTTGTGGGCGCCAAAGGCCGCCTGCCAGCGTTCAACACAGACGCTCCGACTCCACCTTCAGAAGAAACAATGATGCAGAGACGCGGTGACATCATTTACACGAATGTGTTGTTTAAGAATCCAGGAACGTCCCGCTGTATATTTGATTTGGCCTCGCGCACCTCAGCTGACCGACGCGTCTCACGTCCCGGGCCTACGACTATTTAAAGTAGAATCTCCAAAACTCACAAATCCAGGATGACCAAATGTTCCAGAGATGTACCAAGTACACCAAACAGCCCATATATCTCGCTCTCTCCTCCACAAACAGAAATAGATTCAGCAGGATTGTTTGATGAATCTGGTCTCGGTTTTCCAACCGTCCTTATTGGAGCTCCTACTGTTTTCCTGGCTGTTGGTGGCCTGAGCCCTAATCACCCTCCGCTCCCTCGGAGGCCATAAATTACTCCGATGAGATGGTGCTTTGTGTTCGTTCTGCTGGGGAGCGGGGCGAATTCACAGCGCCATATTTTGACAACCCGTACTTTAAATCATTGTTTTATGACAGATGGGAAAACTTCTGCACGTTCGCCATCCTGATTTATGTTCATTTGGGTCTGGAGGACGCTATAATTTGGAAGTAATGTGAAAACAGATGGATAGAGAGATACCAAAGGGTAATACTGACCTATACATTCCCTGTGCAGCTTCCAAATGGCATCCATATGCCTTAAGAAGTCTTCCAGTTACATCTACATTACCGTGCACGTCTGTGTGTGTGTGCGTGTACTTGTCTTGTAAAATGAAATAGGAGAAAAGCCTGTTACAATTTACTGTTGAAGCAGGTTTTTCTCGAAGGAAGTCGGATATTCGACCAAATAATCTGCAGCATTCATCAACAGCGAAGATGGTCGGTAATAAGAGCCATGTTTTAGGGTTAATATCGATCAAATATGCAAGTAAAAAGTATTCATTTTGGATTTGTTTAACCTGTGTGAGCTTTAATTATTTCCCATCTCCAACGAGGCATGAAAAATGGAAGTGGAATAATTTAAGCCATCCCGGGCTGAATTTCCTCTCTGGTCAGATGTCAATTTCCAACGTTGATCTGCTTCGTTTCCAGCGCCTCAGGTCATGTAGCAAGGTCCTCCACTTATCACACACACATCAACATCATATCAGACACACTCTCTGGGGCAGGATTAGGTATCATCACTAGCCTTCAGCTTCCAGTGGCGGCTAACAGGAACAAAAACACTCCCAGGCCGCTAAATGGGAACTGAAAGATGACGTCCCGGAGGAAATCTGCACCACCGGGATTGTTTTTTATATAAATGATATAAAGCCTCCGACGGCGAGGTGAAGTCAGTGTAAATCACATCTACTTGAATCTGTGTCACGAAAAATAACTGGATTGATTCAAAATTCCGTTCTGTCTTGTGGCAGAAAATAGCAACTGTAAGGTAACGTGTGAGGAAACAGAGAAGTCATGCACGGCCGGGGAGCCCTGGACGCCTCGTGTTTTATTGCTTTTCCAATGAGGCAGGACAGTATGTGAACGAGCAGTGTCTGGTGCAGCCATTGTATTCCAGCCAGGGGGGACCACCCACATGAAGTCAGTGATGAAGTAAATACTGCTGCGCGGACACGTCCCCTTCCCTCGCTCGCAGAGTAAACTGTGGTCCAATGGCGGAGCTCTGCTATCTCAGCTTGTCTCCAGCTCACAGATGCTTGAGGCACTGAGGACAATCACGCCGGGCTCTCTCTCTCTCTCCCTCTCTGCCCTCCCCGTCCTGGTCAGGAAACCAGCTAATAGTAGTCGATGTCTCTGGGTTGGGTTGGTTGGCAGAGTCCCACGTCTTTCAAGAAGATGACAAACGCCCCTCTGGAGCCGGAGGCAAAGGGAGGCCCGGAGGGAACGAGGTGCCTGCTGACGCCTGGGTCACAGGACGCCGCTTTCGGTTTTTCTTCCCTTTAATAAACATCGGCTAGAGAGCAGCAGAGCCAAAGGGCCAAATTATACCTAATGAAACAATTGTTAGTAGCAACATAGAGTTAAAACTAAATTACCACAAGCGAACTTACAGGATCAAATCTCTTGTGTGCTGCATACCAGAGCCTCTAAATCATATCCTCTCGTTTTGTTTGTTTGGGCTGTTTGGACGTCAAACGTTTCAAAGGGGGATAATATCCCATGGAGAAGAGCAAGCCTTCTCACAGGAGGTCTTTAAAGTCTGCTACCCACAGGGACACTATATTTCCAGTTTGACTGGATGTAAGACTGATTACTACCACCGTCAGGACTACATCTCTTTATTTATTGGGACTGAGTCATCTTCTCCTTCCCCGATTCCAGCAGCAACAGACTATAAACGTCCTCCTGTCAATCTGCTCGACGACACAACAGTTCACCGGATTAAAGAGACAAAGGGGCTTCATTTTTTGTCTTTTTTATGACAAGGGCTCCACCTCGCTTTTGGCACCTTCTCTGTAAGCGCGGTGATCCCGGCGAGAGGCCCGCCGAGAAGCGCCGACTCACCTGACAGTCGGTGACAGTTATATATGTGAAAAAGTCGTTCGTACAAATGATGATAGCATCAAACCGCAATGTCTTTTGCTTTCATAATGATTTACGGCCGCCTGGTGGGATGAGCTCAGTGAATATGTGTGGGCGGTTGCCAATTGCACTTTTTCCTCTGTTTCTTTTTGGTCTTTGTGGGCCCTGGAGGTTTCCTAACTGTTATAGAGCCATTTGGATTGCAGGCCAGGCAGTATAAAGCTGTATTTGGCAGACGAGCTCGCTGCGCCTCCAAAAATAAGAGAGAGCCGGGTGAACATATTTTTCTATGACTGTGTGTGTGTGTCGGTGTGTGCGTGTGCGTGTGCTTGACAGACACAGAGAGTAATGCTGGTCGAGTAACACCGGTCCCTAAAATACAGAGAGGCATTTT
Organism: Macroramphosus scolopax; assembly: GCA_901007825.1. Taxonomy (NCBI): domain Eukaryota; kingdom Metazoa; phylum Chordata; class Actinopteri; order Syngnathiformes; family Centriscidae; genus Macroramphosus; species Macroramphosus scolopax. The sequence goes on from CAAKHC010010581.1 coordinate 5,099, forward strand.
ATAGGGAAACCAACTTGCAACTTACTGGAACGTACAAATTCAAGTTGACTTGTCAAGTCCTCTCATTAAGCCTTTATATTGACCAGACAGCTGTAATTTGTGTATTCAGCTAAGCCTTTTTGAATGTTTAGAGAGGAGAAATTATGATTTTACAAATGTTTCAGACCATTCGGGGCCTCGGCGTTAAATGTTTCTACATCGTCTGCGGCTTGTCGGCTACCTGCAGCTGGTCCTGGTGCTCGTCGCCATCTTTTTGGAAATGTCAGAAAAAAAAACAGATCGCTGACCCCGACGCAGCTGTTGTTGTAAAGGGAGTGAGGTAAGGTCCTTCTTCCTGAGGGACCGGTGGTCTGACCTGAGGACCAACGGTCAGGGATGTGAACCGCAAAGATCAGACGCAGGTCCATGTCTTTATAGGGGGTTTTAACTGGAGGGCAACATGTGACTCCAAGGATACTACTGCTTATTTAAAAATGACACATCATGACATTGTATTCATGTTTAATAATCTAAGCAGTTAACTTGATTGCCTCGTCTCTCTGCTGCTGCTTATGTGATCAGTAGTGTGGCGACCTCTAGTGGTCACCGCACGCACTCCACCTCCTGATAACATATGGAACCAGTTTACATCAGTGGTTGAAAATGATTCACCCTGCAATACTGGGCATGCTGGGGAGAAGTTGTGGTAAGCACTACCTACAAATCATATGATCTAAACATTTGTTAGCTTCTAGGGAACTGTGTCAATCTTGCAGCGAGAGTCGTATTGAAGGGCGCTGAGTTGGAGCGGAGTCTAAACATGACATTAATTACAGTCATATTCAAGCTGCTCTGTATTTTCCTGGCACGGGTCCCTCTGACAAAATGAGCCAAATGCATAAATGTGGCTGGTAATTGTTCTATTGTTCCTGCTCCAAATGGCAAATTGGCATAATGCATAGTGGATGTGTTTCATAGTTGCGCAGCCTGCTGTAGTTAGTTGACTGACATCTCCTCCCCCTGACACCACGCTGACTGACCCCTTTGCACATTAAGCATGAAGAAAGCCGCAAAGCCACTTCTTTCACCTCACACAAAATTTTATGACTGACTTTCTGAATACAGACAGACTGATGCTGACTGCGTGTGCGGCAGACAAACACGGCTCTGTTCATCTCTGTTTTCTCTGGCTACCCTCGAACAGTGCGGTTACATCATCCGTGATTTTTCTTTCAACAGGAAAGTGTCATTTATGTTCCGTTCGCTCTCCCTCGCAGCTCATGAGATAGTGATCACATCGTGTAAAGCCATTTGTTTGGAGACCCTGTGTTGGTGGCCACCCATGTTCAAGCGGGGCCCTGGCCCGAGGCCTGCTGATGACTTTTCCAATCCTCCCTCATAGGCTGGCAGGCGGAGGAGAGCAGGAGATGTGGCCCCGGTCCCACAGCCGTTAGCCCCACAACTAGACCTCAGGCAGAGCCCAGCCTTCTGGTTTCCAGCAGTCGTGTTTGTTCTTCTGCACCTTGACTCCTGTAAGAGTCTGCCATCTGATGTATAGGTCAAAAAGGAAAGGAAATGGCAATCCCAGCTGAGGACGAGGATACAACCAATGAACTCTCGTCTGTGAAGGGGAAAAATGGATCACTCAGTGAGTCTTCTCTTATAACTGGGAGGCTGATCTCCCTCCCAAAGGGCAATAACAGTTCTGCTGGGTGAGAAATGCAGCTGTGTATGTGTAAGTGCCCCTGGTATGACATTGGATTATGCTAAGCTAAGCGATCCTTTGCTGTAATTGGGCCACTTAGTCACTGCAGCCCAGTACTATGTTTACATGATTTGTTGTTGAGATAATTCCTGTGTTGTTTGCTGGAAAGGAGACAGTCTAATGATCCATTTCCAGCCTCGCTGTAGGTTTGTGCACAGCAGCTCTGGAAGCTTTACTGCCTTCTTAATAAAAGCAGGAATCCAGTGGTGATTTATGACTATTTAGACAAGTGGTTAACAGAGAGATGTTAGGATTATGGAAATACTGCATTCATATAAAATACACAGAACACGTCATTTGGGCTTCAGTGGCCACTTAATCTGTTGGCAGGCTGAAAGAACTCCTTCAGCTAGACAAACGCACAGGGCTGTTTTTCTACTCCTCACACGGAATTCTTTACTTCCTTACGAATTAAAGGGTTTTTTTACGTATATTTTCCATGTTAAATTTCCGAGAGCAGCAGCTGTGGAACGAGACAAACAACTTAAATCAATAATGGGAGACTTTAGGAGAGGTATACGTCTGATTGTCAGCGGTCGTCCTCTTCTGATGTGGTTAAAGTCAGGGGGTGGATGAAGAGCGGGGTAGGATGTCACAGGCTGCAGAGAGACGCCCGTCTGGTCGGCCTCTTCTCTAACTCCCATCACTCAACAACGCTGAGGGGCTCTTTCTCTTCCCGGAGGAGGGAGAGCCAGGAGATGACCAAGGGTCAGACTGACACGCAGACATGAATTCTTCACCACCATATTTTCCTTGGGCCGACCGTTCAGCTGAGCGTCGCCCACCGGCAGATGGTAACTTATAAATCTGGTCTCATTAAATAAATACTTTTCAAAACTAAAGATAGCCGCGGGGTTTCCCCTGCCAGAAAAACGGACACATTGCTTACTTTTTCTGCACGTGTGCAACCTGAGGAAAGTTCAATTGTAGTTGTAATTCCAGACAGTGAAATATAAGATTTTATTTTAATCTGTTTTTAGATAAACCTCCTGTTCTTACATTGATCCTGATTTATTCACAGTTATAGTACATTCATAGAACGTTGTGTGAGATTAGTTTGTAAGCTCATTTATAATCCAGCCGTCTGGTAAGACACATACTGTAAGTATGTACGCTGTGTCAATGCTATGATGGGTGGCTGCGTTTCTTTGACTAAAACACAGTTCAACCTTTTAATTTCTTTTCTTTTGTGCACTGAATGTTAATGGAAATATAACAACTAAATAGTCCATCTACATTCAGTACAGTGCACACAGTATATATTTATATTGGCCTCATTATTGGAAGGTTTCAGGCAATACTGTAGTTTCATTGACAGGTTCTAGGCACAAAGTCGCACAACCAGCTGTGTCTGTGTATCACATCACATTACATCAGCTGAATGTTCCATTTTTAGACTCTGTTCTTGAGCCCGTGAAACACACGAGCATACCTGGTCTTCTTTTACACAGGTATCCCAGGCTTTGATGGTGTATCTGCAGCTTGTCAGGGGACCGCGGGGCCGTGCCAGGTTCCCAGTGGGTGTGTTGCGGAGGCATACCACTTGTAATGAGTTCCACTAGCGCGACAGAGGGACATCCCTGCAGCAGCCTCAGAGACTTTCATTTCTGCTGAGTCGATGACTGTACCTCCTCTTTCTGACGTTTACTGCCGCCTTTAAAAAATATGTTTGGAACTAATAACCTCCCTGACATGAGGTTAAAATCATATTTGGATCTTTTGGCAAAACATCACACACATCCCCGCCGTCATATACTCTGCTGTTGTATTTATTAGTCTCCCTCCTAACAGTAAATGTCAGACTCTGAAGGTTCTCCTGCAGGGTTCAGCTGCCGAGTGTGCTCAGGTCCATGGGAAGGATTTTCAGTCAACATAAAGATTTAGAAAAAGTTGTGATATTCCGATGTAGTTCACCTCTTACCTCGTCTTCCTCCTCATTCTAAATACGACTGAAATCATTCAATAGCTTTCATTTGGTGGGTAAACATCCCGTCCTGGAGGAGCCATGTGTTTTTTTTTTGATGGCTATTTTCCATTTTGGAAACTCTGCTACATCCCTTGTTTGCCTGAAAATGATAATCACCTAACCCATGAAATGTTGATGAGCAGAATGAGCGGAGCAATATTTACCGTACCGAGAGGCTCGTTAGAGAACCAATCCCGGTGACTAGTCGTATGAGGTGGCGAGCACCTGCCTTCTGTCTCAGGCAAGCCTCTCTTATTGCTCTCGCTTTTATTTACTCACTCTCAAATTATTTTTGGCCCTTTAGTTGACAAAGATAAATGGGGGGATTAATATATATTGGAGTAATCTGGAAGCTTGCAGTGGGGGGAGCAGAGAGCCTGGATAGTATTTCCCTCAGGTAACCAAATGCAGGCCCACTGGATTAAGAGCCATTTGCAGTAAGGCTTAGCCATGATCCGAAGCCATTAGCAGAACATGGCTGCTGGAAAAAAATAAGGCAAGCAAGGAGCTTTTTAATTGCTTCCTGCTGATTATAATTCAAAGATGCTCTTTAAAACATACTTGCACGCTCCCGTGAACAGTCGTGCTTTTAGTTGAAGGGAGACTCGAAATGCGTGTGCGTGAATCAAACGGAACGTTTCTCATTCTTTGTTCTGCACTTTACATCCGGATCGTGGGCTGTGTGTTTAGATGTAGCATTGTAAACACAGCAGCTTGCACTGATTTGTCACATTGGGGAGGTGAGAACAAGTCATTAAACGTGAAGTAATGACGAAGACAACAAGTTTCATTAGTTCATTAGGATGCAAAACAAAGAGACAAAGAGGGAACAGAGACATACTAAAACCACATATAAGACATTTCTATTAATTAATGGTGATTTAAATGGTTGCCTCTGCTGTAGCTGGTGTCCAGGATTTCACAGAATAACAATAATTCAAGTGTACCAATAAGCCATAACAGTGTCCCAGCATGCTCTACCAGGACTCCAGACTGAAGCAAATATACTAAAGATGCATTTCAAGCTGCACCAGTGGTATGAAATATTATACACTTCCTGTCTCCTAAGTGGACATGACCACCTCTCCCACAGACCCCCCTGATGCTCTGCCAGCAGTGTTGGGCAGCATTAGCAGCAGATCATTGAGAAGGGAGTCCGATTTAAAAGCCCCGCCTTGTTGTGAGAATGAGCTGTGACGCTTGATGTTTGAATAGACTGTGATGCAGTCAGCTGTCCGTCAGCTCCTCTGGGCTGCCCAGCATCAAACAATAACACGGGTTTGAATGTCAAAATATTGCTGTGTAATACTTTTTGGGTAGCATTTATAAAATGACTCACTAGTATCACTGACGGTTGTCAGGTTCACCTGCAGCCTGGAAAGGGAGGGTGAGGGGAATGTAGTATGAATGAGCCCAAATGTAAAATTGAAAGACAGTAAATAATGTGTTTGTTGCCCAATTATTTCGGTATGATCGAATTTATCAAAGTTGGCTGCTTTCCCAGTATGTCCATACCATAAACGTTACAATACTCAACCAACACAGCACTCCCAATGATAGCAGCAACTCACCAGGAGACTTACAGCTAAACAGCCCCCTTTTCTGTATGCTGTCCAAATACAGCCACAGATACAGATCATTGTGTTGTCGAGCAGATACAGACACTGATAACAACATCTCCACAAACCCCTAGTATTCAGCTGGTTGCAGTCTGCATCCTCACCACTAGATGCTGCTACATCCTACACATAAGTTGTTGAGAAACTTCATTTAAGATTCGTTAACTTGAATGGAACCAAACTGATGTTGAACTCCCTGACAACATCTGGACCTCCCATCAACTGGAGAACATAGTTTTGACATATTCTCAACTTGTGATATTGAGTCTTAGCATGACATTAGATAATAAGGAATTTGTCCGTCTGTCTGACACTGAGTTCTAAAAAGAAGGGCAACATACAAACTGCCCTTTAAATTGTATTATGATCCTGAAACATTTTAGAAAATGATATGAAGTCTGATTGTTTATATTAAGTCCAAATACAGTATAAAGAATGTTATAGACTCCTGTAAATAAAAGGATTACATATGGAACCACATCCCCATCACACTAAACTGGAGAACACCTATATTAAATTAAAGGTTATAGTACCACAATCATGATTGTCAGTTGCACTTGTAGATTTAATCAGTACAATTAACTGCTTCTTTGCATGTCAGAGAACAACATACAAACATTATCAGTAACAGTACATCCACCTCCAGCTGTTAGCACCGTTTGCAGTTCATCCTTTCAAACACAAGGTGGCGCCACAGAATAAGAGATGACAAGACCTGTCTCACATGGGCCATCGGCACATGAGAAGACAAGAGTTAGCTCCCACGTACCCTGCGGCCTGATTGACATAATCTCAGTGCTCTAAAAGACCAGGACTCGGTATCACACATCCAAGTGATGCGACAGCTTCTCCATTTTCCTCCTGACCTTTTCCTCTAATCACAGCCACTGTAAAAGAAGTGCTATAAAACACTGGCCAGCTGGTGATAAAGAGTCTTCACATTGAGCAGGTGGTGCTCGTGTGTAACGTCCCTTCCATACTGCCAGCAGGTTATGGCTTAATTGCCCTTACACATCCTCTTCATATCTTGCTGCCTCCCAGCCGCAGCCAGGTAAGACCACCTGTCGGAACATCGATAAGACAATAAGAGGGAGTGTATGTGGTGATAGCCCGGCAGGTCCTGGATGTGGAACTATAAAGAGTTGTGTGTGTGTCTGGACACCTGAGGCCAGGTGTGTGCGCTTTAAGTTTGTTAAAATGTTTTTCTTTAATGTACTTAAATACAGATTATATTGTATTTTCTTTCATTATAGAAATATGTATAATGTGCTATGTCCACTGGAGGGCAGTGTTGCTCACTACAACATGAGATATAGCTTTTAAAATTAATTTAATTCATTGTTCATCAATGGTCCTTGCTGTTCTCTCAGTATTCTGTTATATTAGCTAAAGCTACAACCTCAAATCACTTTTGCTTTCAGTACTCAACAGCAAAGGGAAGAATGACAGACTTCTATCAGCATAAAAAGGCTGGTTCCATTAAGCAAACACGGCTCCCCCGTTGTCCATTTTTGCCAGATTATCTGGAAGGTATCACAGCTGGAGGGGGTACACACAACACTCGCTCACTTGCTGGGACTTGGTGGGTTTAGCGGTTATACAAACAGGGTTGGCTGATTATTTCGGGCTCTGTTTTACTAACATACCACTGAGATCAACAGCCAGCGTTCTGAGTGCTCTACTTTTCAGCGTGATGCGCACTAAGTCTGAGGTTCTCTGTGCAAACAGCCTCTTTATGACAGAGAGCAAGGTGAGTGGCTTCAGACACTACAAGCCAGACAACTCATCAAACAAACACACTAAAGGCACTGAGTACACTCACCATGTACCATCTGATTCTTGTTATTAGAGCGGTTGTTGACATTGGTACAATATTACAGCTCGCCATCAATCAATCCCCCAACGCAGCACCTACACACACGTATGTATTGTGGCGTTCATTAACATCACCACAAAGTGTTTTTATTAACTGCAA
>CAAKHC010010581.1:12422-23083 GCA_901007825.1 Macroramphosus scolopax
AGCCAGACAACTCATCAAACAAACACACTAAAGGCACTGAGTACACTCACCATGTACCATCTGATTCTTGTTATTAGAGCGGTTGTTGACATTGGTACAATATTACAGCTCGCCATCAATCAATCCACCTACACACACGTATGTATTGTGGCGTTCATTAACATCACCACAAAGTGTTTTTATTAACTGCAACACTGCAGTATTTAATCAGGCTGGTATTCGGTGTGAACTTCCTTCATTTCCTCCATCTTGACGTGAAGATCCGTAGCTGTCAACTTTATTCCCTCCTTGACACTTGTGGTATTAAGAAACATTTAGTGTTTATACAGCGACGCATAGGCAGGTGCCGTATTCTCTACACGGGCCTACAACCTTTCAGCACGTCGCTCGACGGCTCAGCTCGCAATCTGAATCTCACCTGGTGAATCCACACGCAGCTCCCAGCTGCACAGTACAGAGGCTTTTTTTTTTTTTTTTTTTCCACCCATAAACCTGGCAACGGCTTTGGCACTAATCTCTTCTGATTTCTCCTTCAGTCGTTTCGCTTTATTGTTTCTTGAATGTGAAAGTTGATGACTGATTATTCTGTTCTGCCTCCTTCCAAATCTCTCAGCGCACCTTATCTCGAGCTGAGAGGGGGAACGATGAAGCACAGTGCCTGTTAATGGTTCCAGTGAACGCAGGTGCGTATAGTTTTCATTGCGAATCGTAGCGAGGAGGAGCAGATCATGTATTCTAAATCCTTACAACCGCGGAGACATACAGCTGAAGCACCTGCTGCAGGTACAGCCAACAGAAACACACTACCTGCTAATGCAAACTAACTTACTGTTCCCTGTCAAATACTCTACGACAGAGCTGCCCAACGTGGCATCCACTGACCCCTAGGGGTCCTTGAGGGTCCTCCAAGTTGATACAGTTGCTCAGCATATTTGAACAAACAGGACTTTTACAAGACAATTGCAAAAACCTAATTGCACGAAATACAACAAAATTATAGAAATGTATCTTAGATTAATGATGGATTAAGGTTTTTTTAGGGGCTGATCAGGGATGCTGGATGAGAGTTTATGTGTTTAAAGCTTGTGAAAGGCGTCTGAACGCAGCCTCGTTCAAAGTCTCTCCAGATATGTTGAGCAAGATGACTTCAAATGTGGGTGCGCAGCATATTGTGAGTCAACGTGGGGCTGAGAACATGAAAAGGTTTGAAACTCTATGCTCTGTTACTACTGACACTGTAGAATTCAGAGCAAATGCAGCAGCACCGGGGTCCAGGCATCATTAGCGAACCATCAGGTGGATGCTGCACCTGCTGTATCATCAAAACACACTTTCCCTTTGGTTGCAATACTATAAATTTTAACTTCCTCAGCCGTCCCATTTGAGAAGATCAACCCGAGTGAACCTCTGCTGCTTCACAGCAGCCGACTTCATCACGCCCACGCCGACGAGGCGGCCTGCACACCAGCAACATCGTTTTCCCTGATATCCATAAACGGATGTTTCCAAGCTACTTTTCGAAGCGCTTAAACAAATAAGCAGTCAAATGAGCAACAACATTAACGTTAACGTCACAATCACGTCCGGCGACGACACAAAAAAAAGACGTGACCGCAGATGTAAATGCCGCCCTTCTCTTTTCGGTTGAGCGATTTAAAATGGGACCCCTCATCCAGACAACTATTGTGAGGAATAGGAAAATATCTGCCATGGAATCCTTATATATTTCCATATGACACAGCGATGATAATGGTCCTGGTACAGATGGTTCGACGAGGCACGGCGGTTGGGAGGTTGTCTCGCCGGGTTGCGTCCAGTAGAAGTCCTGTGGTCTGCTGCTCTGTAATGTTGCGAAATGAAGCAACTGCCATAACTGTCAGTCTGGTGGCGTGAGAAGATTTCTAACCGTCAACCATCGGTCGCATTCTTACAAGCTTAAAAGCTTGATTCATTAATGCGGCTCGTTTTCTTCCCCCTGCAGAAAAAACATGCGCACAACTCCTCCACTTCTTTGTATCGAGGGACAAAAATCTCTGAATAACCTCTGAATGCCTTGACGGACGTCTCAGGCAACACTCGGTGAGAACACCGAGATGGCCCCCTGATTGTGTTGTTTTGCTTCGCCGTCCTTCCACAGTGCCAAAGTGGGCCTGCTTTGCAGCCATGTGTGACCGGGGCACTTACTGGCTCACACTAATGACCCTAATTGGGAAAGTGGGCTCCGTTTCAGGGTCACCGACAGACTGACTGGCATGTGAGGAATGTGACTCGATGGCACCCGTCCATTGTCTGGGCGACCCGATCAATTAGCCGCTCGCTGCGACGGATACCTTCCCCTCGTGCTTTTCTCTGCAGCTCTCGACGAGACACAAAACTTTATTAAACTTGCGCCTCCAAACAAAAGATTTTTGTCTTGTGTGCTCTAATGTGTTGTTTTAGGTCAGTCCTAAAGACGTGCATGGTCATCATATTCTTTTGTCTGCAGCCTCCAAACGTGTCTTTAAAAACGTCTCCGTCATGGGAAACTTATTGTGCACCTGACCTGGGAGGTACAGCTCATTCAGATCTCATCAAACTCCCATCTTTACAGTGAAGACGTGTCCCTTTGTCACCGAGCTCTGCTACAGACGGACGTGCTTTGTCACCAGGGGAGTGGTGGGCTACGTGTGAGTGTTGCACTTCGCTGGAATTAGCTTCAGCGCAACACCGCGTGGGAGACGGTTTCAGGTAAAAGGAACTAGAGAGTGGAGCAGCAGTGTTGCATCCCTGTTTACCATCAAAGCATCAATTAATCAAGTGTTTCATGTTGTTGGCTCCACATTGAAGCTCCACGCCCTCGACGCCTTCATGAATGAACCCGTTGTTTCGACGTCAGAATGCAACTTCAGTCAGGAATTCTCAGATGTTTCAAAGGCCGATTTGTTTCCCGTGTAAGACGAATGCAATCGCCCGTCTCAGGCTGTGATTTCATCCTTAAAGTATTCAGGCTCCGTGGTGCAACGACGCCTTTCGTAATAGGGACGTTTCTATATTTGACTTATTAAAATCCGTTTTGACTTCTGACAGCTTGATGGAAGCGACGTGCGGCACGTTAATCGACGTCAGAGCTTTTTATGATCACACGGGCATGAAAGTGAACAATAAACAGGCTTCTCTGTGCATCTGTGATCCTTTTTTTTTTGTCTGTGGCATCTATTCAACTCTATCTGAGCGTGCTCCTCTCTGCCACCTGCATCCCCGCTGCAGGTCTGATGTGACTTCGACAACACCTGTCCTCTCGTCTCAGACCCAGATGTACGTCCCGTTTGTAGATCTGCGTGAATTACAAACCCTCTTTGGAGAATAACCAACAATTATTTTTGGGACAATGTAATAATTTCAGTCTCCACCACGATTCATAGCACAGATGGTCCCGTCCTCGCCAAAGGAAATGAAGAGAACACAAACTTACAGAAACGGCGTCGTCTTTTAACTGGAAGTATTAGCATCGTCTCTACTTCCTAAGCTCGTGTCAGTAATATTCCTCTCAAAAGAAATAATCTTGATAGGAAGACGTTCAGTGATGATTTTTTTACACGCTGCAGCCGAACACACAAGTCGGTGAAAGAAATGGGTGTGAGCCACGCGCAATAAGGTATGTGTGTCAACACCGCTGGCCTGGAGGTGAACCCTTAGATACACCTTGTGTTGGAAGGGAGAAGAAAAGGGAAAGGCAAAGACGGAGATGGGGAAAGCGGGTGTGGCTTGCTTAAGTGACTCAGCCGGAGCCCGAGTCCGCTGAGTGACAAATCAAATGCCAATTGACAAAGCGCACTCTGGCTCCAAAATTCACTGGCTCCCTCCACTGCACAGGTGGTCTTTGTCTCACACATGCACACACACACACAACAACACTCACCCACACACACACACACACACACACACACATCGCCAGCCGCGGTGCAACCTCAATGGGTGATTGCTCTCTGCATTAAACAGGTTAATCTCTGCAGGGGAAAACAACACTATTTGACTTTGACAAACATTCCTGATCACACATCGTGAATCAATAATCAACAGCGACGCAAAATGTGTCGGTTTTTTTTATTTATTTTTTTTTATCTTTGCACTATTAAGATATTGTGGATCTAATCCAGTGCCCTGTGCATGACCCGGCAGTTGCAACACACCATGCAACCATCTGACCTCATCCGCACACAAGTACGACACTTGATTAATGGCCTCCGAGCTGAACCCTGCGAGGGCGACCCTGTTGTGCTGATCCCTAAAGGGAGTGGTGGAGTTGTCCACGGTTAAATTGATGGCGCTTCCAGGTAGGAGAGAGGTAACACAAGTGCCACATAGTGAGACTTGCTGAACCTCTTTGTGCGTAGTTATTCTTGCTGACTCTCTCTCTCCCTCACACACACACACACACATGCAAACACACACCCTGGAACAAAAAAAAGAAACCACTTTCAGTTGTCAGTCACCGCTCGAGTTTACCTTGATAGCTCTGGCATACTGTCAAACTTTAATCTATAATGGGTGTGTTTGCAAAGCAAAGATTCCCTAAGAATGATCTATTTGCTCATTTCTTAGTTCTTGTTTAAGTAAATGCATTACATAAACTTTTTCTGTGTTTGTTTGTAAACATCAAGAGATGACGCGCTGAGCAAATAGACTCTTGTCTGTGGTCACGAGGGCGCCGGAGTAGCTCCGATTCATGATGCCACCGAACAGCGAGGGACTTATTTCTTCTCCTGGATTTTACTTTTTCGTAGGTTCGACGTGAGTTTGTAAACATCACAGTCCTTCTCAATCAAGGGTTTTATAGAAAGGGAAAGTTGGGAGGAATTATCTTTTCGAGGAAAGTTTGATCCTCCGGACGTTCAATACGGAACATTAGGATGCAAAGTCAGAATTTGCCGTGCTGTCCCGATCCGAAATCAGTTTCACAGCATCTGCAAAGTCTGATGTGAAATCCTGCACGCGGCTCTCCCTGCATCTTTGAACTCGTGTGTTTGCATGTTATTGTATGAATCCGGCTTCCCACTTGCAGCAAGAACCCACTGTTTTTGCAGGCTCATGCTGATACCATTTTCTGAAATTTTGTAAATGTGAAATGCTCTTTCATGCTCAGCATGTTAAACATCTTATGAACAGACTTGCAACCTGCCCGCCTGTCTGCTTCCCTGTCTGCACTCCACCTCGGGAGACGGGGATTAGAGGCCTTGGAGGACCGACTGTATGGATGGTGTATGAATAACTTGGAGAGAGGTGACAGACGGGACAGATCGCGTCTCATCACCAGTAAAGCCTTGGGGCTCCCATAGGGGACCAGTGCATCACACAGAGAGCTACATAAAGGGCCGCCGCAGACGAAGGCCTGGTCAAGGCCTAAGCTATAGAAGCCCTGACATCTGGCTTTCTTCTATGCTTCACCGCCAGCCTGCTACCCCAGTCTGGCAGCTATATGCACTTCATTATTGCGCCTTAATGCGCTCTTGAATCACATTCAAAATTTAGTCCTGATATGTGTTTTTATTGCCAATATAAATGTATTTGAAATGAAGTATCTGCCACAACATATACAGTAAGCTATACCAGCACACAGTATGCGATGCTTGCAGTATCATTATACTGCCCATTTAAGTACAACATGTGCAATGTGTGTTGCATTCTGGCCAACAAAGTGTAAAGATAAAATTATGATGAAACAATAAAGGCAGGCTCAATCATTTTGAGGGGAAGATACACAGCAGGTGGTAGGAAAAGCTCTGACAGAACCCCTGATTTGTGCAGAATTGTGTTGCTTAAAGGATATGGCCACCAGATGCCCATTTGGATGAAAATCTAGGTTTCAGCCTAATCTGTCAATTTTGGAAGCCAAAAACGTGTCAGCTTCATGAGAAATCCAAGAAACTTTGGAGCGAAGACTGTTCCAAACACTTTTTTTACTTTACTAGATCGAGAATTGTCGGGCGTGTTTATAAATTTTATTATTATAATTGTGTTTTATTATTTTATTTGCAAATATTACGGCGTTCCGTTTGGTTTCTGAGTGACTAGCCGACTGCCTTTGTGCAGGGTGCACAGGACCTCAGCAGTCCTCGGAACACAGCCATAGATGGCAGTGTTTTGCCTTATTCTTCCAGCCCACTCAGCTCGGTGGCTCTGATGAAAAAGGAAATATTAGTTAGTATGGAAAAATGTTTTCTGGTTGGAGTTTAAATTATAACTTTATCGTCCGAGAGTTTTGTGAAATATTAACAAACTGATCTCTTAAATGCTAAAGTAGATTTTCTAAATCTAAATCTTAAAATCAAATTTTAACGTTCTCAGTAATGACGGTGACTCGTTTGTTGTCTGAGTCTTCTTTTATTTTGAAATAAATTTCACTCACAGCCACTTCTTACCCATTTTTCTTTTTATTTTGTTTTATTCAACTACTCAGTTAAATTAGTGGTTTTAAATCTACAACAGTATTTTAATTAGTAATTGTATTAAAATAAAAAAAATAAAAATAAACATATATTAACTGTCTATTCTAATTTGTAAGTTATTGGGGGGGCGTATATGTGATATAAGATATAAGATTTCCTTGCAGGATATATTTTACATGGATGTATTAAATGAGTGTTTGATGATTTTATTTTATTATTTTAGATCTGAAAATGTCAGATTGAGAGAACAAATAATAAAAATTGTACACTGTGGGTTCATTTCCACGTCTCCGGTCAGTCCATTTATCTGCTGTGTTGCTGAACATTTGTTGACAAGTTGGAGTTGAATAAAGTGTGTTTAAGTAATATTAAATTTCCTTGGTCTTTTGCTCCGACCGGGCCAAGGTCAGTTTTATATTCCACTGGAATCATAAAATGACACTTGAGATAAACAGAATGTTTACCCTCCCCATGTGAGCTGAGGCTGATATGTAAATGCAGCCTTATTCTTTCATCAAATTTGCATTTACCCTCTTAACCAAACACTACAGGGCTCCAATTCAAACAGCACTAATGATGGCTGGCCCTTTATGACCGATTGCCGTATCTGCAAAAAAAGGGGAAGAGCAATTTAGCCTGGAATGAAAGGAGTAAAGCATAGTAGCTATCTGTGAGTGGCTGACAATAATTGGATCAACTTTGCAGAGAAATTGATGTGTTTTGATGCTCTAGTGGCTGACTGGCAATCGGCTGGCTTTTCGCCTATTTATCATTCCCCTTTTATCTGCTGCTGCCAGACCTTTCCACAGCCTCCATTCCAGGGCCGGCTAATCAAACAACTTTTTAATAAGACTAAACGCCATCTACACAGCCGCAGAACAGAGCAGGGCTCACAGCGCAGGGAGGGGAAAATCTTGGGATGAATATCAATTGACACTCTGACATGCTGTTTTGCTGCGATGAGAAGTTTAACACAGTATCAAGAAGATTTAGCTGACTTGCTTTCAGATCTGTCAGGCAAGCTGTGCTTCATGAGGCCACAGCCTCTTCATGATAGGCTACTTACTGCTTGTCAGCAAGAAAAGACTTAACAGGACTTGACTTTTCCACTGGACGTCTTCCAACGCTGCTTCATCACTGCGAGCGTGATTTAGACACAACAGGCGTCCATCCATTTACACATTGTTTGTAATTCTTTTTATATAAAAATCATGTATTTGTTTTGTTTGTGTGCAGGGCGTATTTCAAATATTAGAACCAGAGGAAAGAAAGAACAACAAGAAGGAACTTCAGCATCTTCAAAGCCCAGTGGTCAATCCACGTTGGACTCATGGTTGCCCGGCCAAACGGACAGATGTCATTACAGTGGGGAGGTTCAAGGTGCTGTCAAAAGCAAACCTGCTCTTTTTTTTTCTCCCCTGCTTGTCCCGGGATAAAATTGATGCCTCGCAGCCCACCGCGAGCTCGCCAGCTGCTGCTTGTCCATGCAGCTATAGAGAAGTTAACAAGCTCAAAACAAAACAAAGTGACAAACTGCAACAAAGGGCGGTCGGGACTGAGCAGGGGCGAACGGGGCTGTCTTTAAGGAGGATCTCCCCGTCGGTCCCCTTCCACCAAAAGGAGGGCAAAGGCAGAAAAAGGGGACCTTGATTCCAGCCCTCGCTAGGTAACTGAGGGTCTTATGTTTGGAATGTGTCTCCCTACGCCTGTGCTATCCCACCCTGGCAGTCCTCTGGCCATAGGTCACACAATTTGTCTTTGTTCCCGATGCGTCAATAATGTATTTCCTTTTTGATAAAAAAAAAAAAAAAAGAGGACGGACGTGGTGCCCTTGGAAGAGAACAACAAACTCCCATTTTGAGTGTGCCTGTCAAATTGCTATCTAATTGTTGCAGGGCTGCAGGGGGAGCTGATATCTGCTTTTCTCTCGCCGCCGGCTGCCGGCCCTGCCGTTCACAAAGCCCGGGGATGCCACACACATTCTGTTTGTTCTACATGAGCAAACAGATTGTAAACTGGCTGATAATTTTTGTACTGACAATGTCATTTACGGCTGTCAGCCTTTTGTCTGCTCTGTTTGCTTTATTCAAATATGAACCTAGTGGACCTCCCCTCCGTTGCTCACTTCTGCATTAAAATCACATCAATTCACTTCCATTTTGTCTTATCTGAAATTCATTGGAGGCAATCACTTGGTTGAATGCCCTGCCGTTGCCATGGAGACCAAGGGTCCCATGTGGACTTCAGAAGGATTAGGAACTTGTAAGATTTAAGTCTTGAAGTACACAGTTGCTTTGTTGTGACTCCCTTTGATTTGATGGGGTGGAATTTGCCTTTTTCTAACTTTAGACTGAGGTGAACAAATCTGTATATATATTAGCATCTTCTGGCCAGATTGATAAATATTCATCCGCTCCCCCCTTTCTGCATAGATTTATCACATTTACCGATCTCTTTAAAAGGCACTCCTACAGCTATTTGGCTGACCCTGATCTGCATTCGTTTGGCGCGGAGATCTCAGCGGTGCACCGCTCTGAAAATGACATTTTTATTCCCGCACCGCTTCGTTTGTCAAGCAGCCATCTTTGTGCTGAAACTATGACAGTCCCGGTGGCATGCGGTGCCTGGGTGCCCTGGTGGCACATCTTTGCACCCGCTGGGGACAATAACTCCAACTCAGCGAAACGAGCTGGGTTACTCTCTGGACGCTCGCCTCCCAGGGCGTCCCACTCCGCTCCGAAGGCATCTCCCCCCCCTTTGTTCGCCAAGGTCAGGGCACGAAGTGCTGAGTTATTCACATCAAACTGTCTGGCTGGAAGCGACTGCAGATGTTACTGTTTTTTGTGTCTTGTTTTGTCTCCTCGTTACGTCTTTTCTCTCGCCCCTGCATCTTGTCAGTCCCGGCTGCCAGGGCGCTTTGGCGTGCGAGTTTTTAAAAAGCTGAAAAAACGTGGCCTCTGAAAGGGAAGTTGAGGCCTCGGCTCCTGCACCTCGTGAATTGGGTTTTTTTATTTTCTTTGCCTTTTGCAGCCAAAAGTACAAAGTAAACAGTGTGAAGTAAATGGATTCATTTTTAGTTGCGCCAGGCGGTCTGTGTACAACAGAGGGCCGCCTCTTTTTGTCGTCCTTACCATCAACGCTAACATCTATTAGGCTAGCCTTTATTGTCGGCCATGACAGGCGGGTTTTCAGAACTTAATTCATTCCAAATATTTTCTCCACTTTCTTACAAAAGGGTCAAGAACAAAAGAAACCTTCTGAATAGTTTGTACATTTAATCTAACAAAAGGAGAGTCTAGATCAAAACCCTGAATGATGTTTTCTAAAAAATGCTGTAGATGTTTTTGGGTCATTTGCATCTCACTTATTGAATTACACCGCAGAATAATTCTGTATTTAAATATAAGTCTGTGTTTGCTAAAGACTTGAACATCATTTTTTTTCACAATGCACGTTAAGAAGACAATTTGCAAGTCTTTATTTGCACGCTTCTTTTAATTGATGCACATGCTTCACTCAGTGTTTCACCCGCAGACACTTCAGCAATACGTCGATAATTTTTTAGTGCCACTTCAACATTCTGTGAAATTTGAGGGGTAAACAAAAAGTTCCCTCTGCTGGCATGGTGTCACCTGGAGCATCTAAACAATCAATGCACATTTGCAACTTGGTATTTACCTGGTGTTGACATCAATGGCAGCCCTTTAAATTAAGGTCATTTTGTCAGATATTGCATGACATTACGGCCGTGGCATTTTTGGAAGGATAACGAGACGCTGAATATAAAGCGAAGGTTCCTCGTCACATCAAAGCGTGTCGCTAAATGATAGAAAGGTGGATGAAATATGTAAATTGGATTGAAATGAATTAGAAAGAATTCCACGGTGGATTCAATGACACAGGGAATAAGAAATAATTCCAACATATCGCTGCTTGCCTGCAGTTTAATTGCACATTTCCTGTGTTCAAAGCCAGATGGCACGTTTACATCATTTGTTTAGTCATTAAGGAAACATTTTTCTCAGCCTTGAATGCTGCAGGTCTCACAAAGAATCGCCTCTGGAAAAAGGTTTTGACGGAATCCTGCCGCTGCCTGTCGAGACACCATTTCATCTTTAGAAGGAGGATTATATCTGAAATACCAGTCACTGTTTGAACAAAAGGGAAGCTGACGATGGCAAATTAGGCTTCGGCTTTTTCGGTTTGAAGAAGAAAAAAAAAGAAGAACTAACTTGG
>CAAKHC010010584.1:0-16203 GCA_901007825.1 Macroramphosus scolopax
CCCCCCCCCCCCCCCCGCTTCAGTAAAAATAGACCTGCGAGTTTCTTGTGTTTCCACCATCATGACCCTCCCCACCTCCCTCTCTCCCTCTCTCTCTCTCCCTCCCTCTCTCTCTCTCTCTCTCTCTCCCCCTCTCACTCCCTCTCTCTCTCACTCTCTCTCCCTCTCTCTCTCTCTCTCTCTCTCTCTCTCTCTCTCTCTCTCTCTCTCTCTCTCTCTCTCTCTCTCTCTCTCTCTCCCTCTCACTCCCTCTCCCCCTCCCTCCATCCTAACACTGTGCTGCTCTGATAACATCATCCTGTTTAGTTTCCATGTCTGATCGGGGCGATCGAGGACCTGCAGCTCTATCCAACCATTCATCCAACCATTCATCCAACCATTCATCCAACCATTCATCCAACCATTCAACCACTTCCTTTGACTTTAGGTTTCTTCTCTGTTATTGTCAGTTTCATAGTTTGGTTAAGTTTAGCAGCAAACTGATGCATGATGGTCGACTGTTCTGTGCAGCCCCGAGTTCACTCATGAAGTGTTGGAATGCGTCCTGATTCAGGATCCTTACTGATGTAATTCTGCTAACACTTCCTTGTTTCCCTCTCCGTCCCAGTCCACCAGTGTTACCGGCATGTCCTGTACTGGGTGAAGCTTGTGCGAGCGCCAGACTGGAAGGAATTCAGAAGAACGGAGGCCACTCTCGCCAGTGACGAAGAGTGATGCAACAAGAGTCCTCATCCTCGGCATGCTTTGACAACCAAAACCACGTGAAAGAAAACGCTCGTCGTAACCAGCTGAAACGCATCAATACGCCTGTTGTGAAGGAATCAAAGGTCTGTTTCCTGCGTTTGAATATGAAGCGTATCGCTGACAGACCGTCACGCCTCCTCTTTGACTGTCTCCTGTGGCCGCGTCTTTAAATGACGTCCCGCCGTCCCGCCGTCTCCAGAGCTCCACAAAGAGCTTTTAGTTTGGCTTTTGATTCCTGGCTCGTCTTTTCTCCAGACATGTCTGCTTCTTTTTTCTTCTCTCTTCTTTCATGCAGAGCACCTTGGCTGAGTGCTGAAGGGGGCTACGCTTATTCAATGTGAAGGGAGATGACATGCTGCCACAGAGGGGGGAGGAAACAAGGTGAGGAGGGGGGAGACAAGGGAAGGAAAAGAGGGCAAATAAAGGGGGAGGGGACAGGGAAGGGAACAAGGTGAGGACATGAAAGAGGAGCAAGAGTAGGAGACAGAAAAGGAAGAGAAGAGAGGGGAGGCGAATTAAAGGAGGGGGAGAACATGGGTGAGGTGAAAGGAAGAGAGAAGAGGAGACAAGGTGAGGTGATGAAAAGGGAGAGGAAAGGAAAGGACGGAGAGGAGAGGAGTTGAAGTGAGGAAAGAAAGAACGGTAAGTTAATAAAAGGGAAGTAAGAGATGAGACAAGGAAGGATGAACTGGAAAAAAGAGGAAACAAGGCAAGTAGAGAAAAGGGAAGTGAGAGGAGGAGAAAGTAAGGTGGAGGAGAGGACAGGAAGAAAGGAGGAGAGGACAGGAAGAAAGGAGGAGAGGACAGGAAGAAAGGAGGAGAGGACAGGAAGAAAGGAGGAGAGGACAGAGGAAGATGAAAAGGGAAAGGACACATGGGAGAGGGAAGAACAGAGGAGAGGAAACAAGGACATGAGGGGACACGAGGAGAGGAAACTTGGTAAGATGATAAAGGGAGGAGATGAGTCAAGGAAAGGAGACGAGGGAACAAGGAGAGGTGATAGGAGGCAAAGAAAACAAGGAATCAAGTAGGCGAGAGAAGAGAAAAAAAAGAAGAGACACACATGAAAGAAGAGACACAAAAGCAAAGGAGGCGAGAGAAAAGAAATTGAAGAGAGAAGAAGAAAAGAGAGGACAGGAGGAAGATGAGAATCCAGTCGTTCTTTACCCAGGGGGGAGGCACGGCGGGGGGGCGAGGGGGGGCTGCTCATCCCTCTCTTCCAACTGAGCCTCCTTCCTCAAGGTCAAACACACACACACACACGCAGGCAGGTTGGCAGACATGTTACACACACCCACACACACACACACACACACACACACACACACACACACACACACACACACACACACACAGTCGAGCTCAAGTAGAAAAGACGCCTTCTGCCTGCTTTTCTCTGATTCTCTGAGCACACCAGCCAAGTCTCAGTCAACCATCTGGAGATAAAAACACCATTCTTCACTCTCACTCTCTCTCTCTCTCACACACACACACACACACACACACACACACACACGTTGTGTATTTATGATAATAGGCCAAATGCCTCTATTGATTCTTCCTCTCTGTGTCTGCAGGATCAGTTTGATTCCTACATGAGGAGGAGAAGTTGCTGCTCTCTTGTATCCACATGTACTGAACACTAACACCATGTGTAATATTACAACATCTCTCAACAACTGAGTGATGTCACAGACGCCAAGTGATGTCATAGTAGCCTTGGTGCATTTTGCTGCTGATACTAATGTGTTTTTACTTAAGTGGAATTTTAAATGAACGGCTCTTACTTCTGATGGATTGTTCTGTTGGGACGTGTACTGACGTGAAAACGTCTTCCACAACATGACTGTGAGGGTCATCACCTTCACACGCAAATATGATATCATGTGATCACAACGATCCAGGTTTATTAAGTCTTTGTCACCTGTTACTGTGTAACTCTCTTCGGCAGCTTTCATTGTTTCAATATTAGTTATTTTATCTTATGAACTGAATGTCAACCTGCAGAGGAATATGCTGCAAAATGAGGAAAACAAGAGAAACCCCGTCCCCTTTAAAATATTCCTCCTTTCCTCTTCAGGTCAAAATGCCCCCCTGCACTCACTTACTTATTTATCATGAGAGGCTGCAGATTGGCTGCCGTTCATTACCCCGGCAGGGTCAACTCCCCAAACAATGTGCTCGGTGTCACAATAAAAAAGGCCGTTTTTATGGCGTGTAGCAGTAAAGTGCTATTAAACAGATAAAACACCAGCAACGAGCATCAGGAGGATTATAAAAGAAATTGCCTTGATAAACTCCACATATCAGCAGGATGACAGCAGCTCTGTTCCCCCCGTGGTCGGGGGAGGAGGAGGAGGAGGAGGAGGGAGGCAGAGAGCGGAGGAGCACATGGTCAGAGGGTTTATGAAGCTCTACAGCGCCACCATGAGGGGAGGTTGAACACAGCCTCTACGTGCACAGTCCGTGATGTATTCCTGTCTGGAAGGGGATGGAAAGGAAAGACACATCTGAGCTGTTAAAACTGTTTTCAGTGTTTCATAAAGAGATTCATCTCTCAGCACTAGTTGTAGAAATCTATATTCAGACTGTTAATAAAACTAGCAAACAACTAGCTCATTGGTATACATCTCGAGGTAGCAGACCGATTTTAAGTTAAAAAAAAACATAATCTACAGTACCTGCTTGACTGAACGTTTAAGTTTCACTCTTAAAACCAGTGTTTTTGTCTCCCAGCCAGCAGAATATCCTGCACAGCTGTAAACCCAACTCGTCCCGTGAATCAGTGTTGTGTTGCCCCCTGGTGGCAGCAGTGACGCATTAATCATCACCAGGCTGCAGCAGTTCCTCTCAGGGGGGGGATTTGCTGATTGCTCCTGGACGCTTGGAGGGCCCTTCAGCAGGGGACCTCATACAAGTAGCATTAGATCTCTAAGATCCGATTAGATGTTGATGTAAAAATGAAAAGAAGATACGATTTAAAAACAATAACGTCATATCCATCACCCGTATCTAGTATAACGATATAAGTATTATTGTCAGTAAACTAACATGGAAACGTAATATCGCACACGAGTTATAAAGTAGCGTGACAACAATATTGAAAGATGTAAAATTCCACATTATAATGAGACTTAATATTGGAGTGACGTTTAAACATGTTGTTGTTGGGGTTAAATTCCCTCTTTATTAACTAAAACGTATTAGCTTGAACAAATAGAACTCTCCGTGATCGCTGTCATCCTCAATAAGCCTCAGAAGGTTAAAACACTAGATGATAAGATAAAAACTCGACGGGGAAAACGTCTCCACAAAGTTCACCTCTGTTATCCTCTCCTCTCTCTCTCTACTCTGTGTGCGGGGTAAAACTCTCGCCGTTCACATCTCGCGATAACGTCGGCCTACCGTAATAACCCTTTTCCATGGCACGAATGGTCCAGTAATTACGGTAGTAGGAAACAAGGCATCTAAAACCCTGTGGCGGGAAACATGGCGTCTGCTAACAGATTTAACATGTAATTAAAGCGTTTGTGAACATGGAACAGGTATTTTATGTTACGTAATGATTGTTAAAAACGTCTTGCCCAACAGTTCTCATGGTTTCGAGTGTCGTTTCGATTCGCGTCTCCTCGGTATTTTCCGTTCTTCTCCGGCACTACTTCGGTTATTTCCGGACAGTGTCGCCATCTGCTTCCCTGTCCTTCTCCAATCTCCGTGTTGTTGTTCCCGGTGACGCGGCGGAGGTGTAGCCTGACGCGGGCTCTTACGTGTCGGCCTGAATAAAAGTGGAGCTCCGGAGGCCCGGGAGTGACGAAGGGAGTGTGTACCGGTAAGGACGGCGCCTCGTCCGGTGCTCCGAGACACGAGACGCCGCTGTAGAGAGTTTCGGTCTGGTCGGGTTCGGCCCGGAGGAAACAAAGAGATCATGGCGCCGCGGTGTTTGTAGCAGGATGGAGGGAGGGGAGGCTGCGGCTGTTTGGGAGAATAAATGTGGGGGTCTGTAAACTAGCCAGCAGGGACCGACTGGATTAACACAAACTGCGTTAAGATGTTTGTGTTGCGAGTGTCAGAGACAAAGCTTTGTTACCTTTGTGCCTTTTCCCCCAACGGACCCCTGAAAACATTAACGCGCCATATTGTAATGTTTCTATAATTTGCTCCCCACAATTTATTTTCCCGCTCATTTGGATTATTATTCAATTGTTCTCCTGCTGAAACCACCTCAACACCACGGAGGTTCATTCATCTGGTCCTGACAGACTCGTTTCACGCCGTCGCGCTCGGCAGCACGGGGAGAAACTCGGGCCTGAAGTTTACCGGGATAATGTTCCGTGTGTCAGAGTGCGTGTGTTTGCGTGGCCTCCCGGGACGTGCCCGGTGCGGGTTGAGGGGGCGTTGACTGCCATGTGGCTCTGCTGTCACACGAGTGATATTTGAAAAGCAGAGGGAGAAAAGTGTAAAGCCAATCATGCAGCGGAGAGAAGCTACGCACAGTGTGAGATCACCGAGCAGCACGTCCTATGGCGGGACATCACTCATCTGTTGTTACCGTAGTGTGCAGTCCGTTATTACAATACTACTGTATCTGTTATTACATTATACATATTACTATAGCCTGCATACACATCTGTTATTGTTTTATAGATAGAATTACCATAGTCTGTATATGTGTCTATATTATTACATTACACATATAACCTAAGTAGACTTCACATCCAAAGGTCACTTCTGTCTGTTGTGTGGATCTGATAAGGTCCGGATTTAACAAACACTAGCCTTCATAATTTTGATGTAACGTGAGGTGTTTAACATTACATAGGAAATCTTCTTTAATACCCCCTTCCCCCCCCCCGTTCCTTCTCCTCCTTTTCCTCCTACTCCTGTTTCTCCTCCTCAGCTCGTCCAATGAAGATGGAGTCAGCAGCGGAGGTTCAGGCGGCTGAGATAGCTGTGACTGAGACAGAACACCAGCAGATCACACCGGCACAAATCGCCACTTTAGCCCAGGTAACAGAAGACGTCCACGTTTTAATCACCATAACTCAGAAGTTATTGTAAAGAGATTGGTTTATAAATACCATCTCCGGGTCGGACCAGACCCCGTATACTCTATTCTGATCATGGTGACAACCAATGCTTGAAATACATTTATGTAGAAAGTTTACACCAGCTATGATTTTCAGGTAACTATGGCAACAGGCCACGTCTCAGCAACAGGTCCCACAGTGACGCTGGTGCAGCTTCCCAATGGACAGACGGTCCAGGTCCATGGAGTCATCCAGGCCGCGCAGCCATCTGTCATCCAGTCCCCGCAGGTCCAGACTGTGCAGGTGAAGCACACATACAGACTTTTTTATTTCTGTCTCATTGCAAAGCTCGGAGTAGACACGGGTGTGATTGTGGAGATGATCTGGATCAGATTCTGAACATGGGATTTTTTGTAAAGGATTCTTCACCGCTGAGAGTTGAGAGTGATGTTGGACATTTGATGTTGTAACAAGAATGTGTCACAGACATACTATAGGAGAACGTTTGGCCTCGGTGCAGGCTTGCAGCTCGCGGGTATGTAGGGTAATAGTTTAGTGTGCCAAGGACTCATAAAGCGAAGCTACATGGTTCATCTATTACCTTTGTTCTGTTTGTTTGTGGCAGATCTCCACCATAGCAGAAAGTGAGGATTCCCAGGAGTCAGTCGACAGTGTGACCGACTCTCAGAAACGCAGGGAGATTCTGTCACGACGCCCCTCATATCGGTAATTATATCAACACAGTGCAAACTAACCGGTGATCTAACCAAAAGAACATTTCTATTGTTTCCCCCTTTGCCCCCATGAACTCAGCTGTCGCTAACTTTAGCAACACAATGTCTTAGTGTGAAAGAGTCCAGCCCAGGTGAGACAGGTGGGTGGGAACATGAGTGATGGTGAATTGTCGCAGGCTAACGAGCAATCAATCAAAACAGCAAGCGAAAGTAAATACTTTCGTATTTACTAACAACAGGATGACGAGTGTATGAATTAAACAAGTTTACCGTTGATATACTGTGCAGTTCTTTGTCCGGCCCAGCCGGGTCACTCTGAGGCCGCTGGACCATCCAACAATAGTATTTTGGTTCCTGAACTGGCACGTTTGTCTCAACAGGAAAATTCTGAACGACCTTTCTTCTGACGCTCCAGCTGTCCCTCGTATCGAGGAGGAAAGGGCTGAGGAGGAAGCTATGACTGCCGCCACGCACGCCATCACCACGGTCACTGTCCCAACACCCATCTACCAGACCAGCAGCGGCCAATACAGTAGGTGAACATTGTGCCCTTTTTCCCCCTTTGTGAATTTTCTTTAATCCTCTCATTTATTTCCTTTCTCTTCCTCATTGTGGAATTCTCTCACCGAACACACAGTTGCAATCACACAGGGCGGGGCCATCCAGCTAGCTAACAACGGTACCGACGGAGTCCAGGGCCTCCAGACTCTGACCATGACCAACGCGGCCGCCGCCACCCAGCCCGGAGCCACCATCCTCCAGTACGCACAGACCAGCGATGGCCAGCAGATACTGGTTCCCAGTAACCAGGTGGTGGTCCAAGGTAAGAGAGCAAACACAGATGGGTGCTGATATCGGACCAATTTCATTGTCCACCGACTGTACGATGATTCCAAATGATTCTGAGTTAATTAAACAGGTTCTCTGGTTTTCTTCAGAAGTTAGCATAACATTTCTTCTCCCCTACCACCCAGCCGCCTCTGGTGACGTCCAGGCCTATCAGATCAGAGCAGCCCCCGCCAGCACTATTGCCTCCGGGGTGGTCATGGCATCATCCCCGGCCCTCCCCACCGGGGGAGCCACTGAGGAGGTCACCCGCAAGAGGGAAGTCCGCCTCATGAAGAACAGGTAGGAACAGGAAACATCTCTGAAGATCCACCAGGGATCAGCTGGATCATCACATCAGAGAAGGAGATGTTTGATCAGACGAGGTTCCCTCCTGTCACGGACTGTATAAAAGAAGTGACCACTGTGACATCA
Organism: Macroramphosus scolopax; assembly: GCA_901007825.1. Lineage (NCBI taxonomy): Eukaryota > Metazoa > Chordata > Actinopteri > Syngnathiformes > Centriscidae > Macroramphosus > Macroramphosus scolopax. The sequence continues at coordinate 7,766 of CAAKHC010010584.1, forward strand.
GCTGTCCGTCTGCTGTTATGAGGATTTGGGTTTTTTATAATTATATATTATGATAACCTTTATTACAAATTGGGATTCTGGCGGCGCCTTCTTGGATTTTGGACAATTCTGACCTTCAGACCAGTTTCAGGAAAAAAACAATAAACAATAGAAGAAGAAGTGGAGTAATGGCAAGAAAAAGAGTCTTAGTCATCCTAAGCTATATGATTAATAAAATAATTCATGACTGAATCCTGCAGTTTGTCCACAGACAGATTGATTCTGCTCCAGTTGGTGTCTTCAGGACCAGATGTAGCTTTTATACAGTCTATGCTTCCCCACGTCACATCGTCACCTCCCATCTTGCTGTTTGTTTATGACTTGTATGACACCAACAACAGAGACCAGAATCCTCTTGTGAGATGAACATTCTCTCGTCCTTCCAACAGGGAGGCCGCCCGAGAATGTCGCAGGAAGAAGAAAGAGTATGTTAAGTGTCTGGAGAACCGAGTTGCCGTCCTTGAGAACCAAAACAAGACTTTGATTGAAGAACTGAAAGCCCTTAAAGACCTCTACTGTCATAAATCTGAGTAACTTTGGTTCTCAACATCAAGCTGGGACAAGTAGCATTCCAGTCTGTTCCAACTGGCCTGTACGGCTGGCTGCTCACGACACCTCTCCAGGAGACTGTAAGTATGAAATATAAATGCAGGTTTGTTCTTTAGTATCGAAAAACTCTGTGGACGGTCGTCGATGTCTGCTACTGCAGGTCACTACGTACAGCTCTGCAACCACCTCACATTCGTGAGGTTTCAAGTGATCAATAATCATCATCAAGTTAGCATCACTGTCTCCATCCCATGAGTCAGAGCAAATAGTAGCCTTAAATCTTTATCTTCTTTTTATTGTCGTCTCCGTTTTGCTCGCCAGGACGTCACCTCTCGCTGTGAAGCTCCGTCTACCTGTAACATGTCATGTTTGTCAGGTGTCTTCATGTTTCCTGCGGCTCAGATTTGATCAGATGTCACAGTCGTGTTACTGATGGAAGCGATGTTGTCCAGAAACTTGTTGGAGAATTTCTGAAATCTCTCTTGTAAATTTGCGACTTTATGATCTCACAATATTCAACTTTCTTCGCAGAAACTTTATTTTAGTTTTTAATTATTTAAATTTACCTACGATGCGCTGCCATGTTTCACAGTGTGAACTGCACATACATCATCCTAAATCTGTTTATACAGCAGCTACGACTCCGTCAGATGGCAGTTAAAGACTTTAAATGAATTAAGAGTCGGTACCTGACTCTCATCATGTGAAAACCTTCTCACATTAAACAGTATTAAGAGACTTGTCTCGGGACTCTTCAACCAACTGGACGCAGACAAATCAACCTTTTCTAACTTTTTGTAATGATGCTACCTACTGCCTGCGGGGGGGATTCACTTCGTCCATGTTGGTCCTTCTGACTTCACACAAGATCTGCTATAAAAACAAGATAATCAGCAGTTTTTACTCCTTTTTTCTAAATATATATAAATATTACAATAACATGGAGCTGCGCAGCAATATGAGCAGCGGTTTTATCTAAACTGAAATGAATGTTAGAATTAGCTCACCAAGTGAAAAAAAAACTACAAGAGCTCAACGGAAGAGAAATCTGAGGCGAGACATCGTCTTGTTGTGACGCAGTAAACTGGTTTTTAATGATGTTGATTTTTTTCTACAATATTGTGTCTGTCTCGTGGACGTCTGATACCTGGTGGTTGAATATAGGGAAGGATTGGGTTCTTATATCTATTGATATGCTACAGTTCCATGAGTGTAGAGTCCAGACGTGTTCTGCAGAAGATATATGTATGCATTAGTCCTTTTATTTTTATATGACTGTACATAGACTCTACAGCATGTGTAGACCTCATATATTTCTGTTTGTTTGATATGAAAAATGTTCTTATGGCTTGTATAAAACAAGCTCTGCATATTTGTAACATACATGAGTGTTTAATAGAGGACGATATGTGCGTGTGTGTTCATGTTGGCCTGCAGGAGTCGTGGCAGCTACGTGCATGAGAAGAGGCCTTTGTTGGGGGGTGATATATCGTGTACTCTGTTCAGGATTGACACTGTTTGTTTGTACTAAAGTCTGTTGAGCTCATCGGCAGTTTCATTTATTCCAAAAGGACATTAATTATACTGCCAATAAGTCAGCTATAGATGTTTATACTCTTAAACCGGAGCTGAAAGCACAGTAGTATGTTTCTTTATCTCATTGTGTTTATTGTACCTTACAGCTGCATTCATAGTTTATTTCTCATCATGTGTCACTGAGACGTCAGGTTAGCTGGTCGCTTCAAGTGACTCCTCAAACATAAAAAACAAATATATTTGTTGATATGTGAATGTCAGGTCGCCAACACAGCTGGAGTCACATCCCAACTTTATTCTCAACATCGGAGGAGTGTTTGGCAAAAACAAAACACTTAAAATTTTCAGCCGCTTCTGACAGTCTGATCAGCGCGGAGTTTGCTCTTGACGTTGAGTAACGTCGGTGGTCGTATTCAGGCAGGAGTCAATAGCTGCTGCTGCTCGCAGGCTCGTAACTGGACCGTGAGCTCTTGTTTTATTCAGCAGAGGTGCACTGATTGTGAAATTCAAACTCAATGTTTGCTTGTTTTGCCGATCCAAATCCTGTATCCTTCATTTTATGGAGCGTCTCGGTATTATATGTGTAAAATCGACAACTTTGGCCCTCGTTGGAAGTATGAAAAAAACTTTTTATTGTAATATTGATGTTATACAAATAAATCAAAAATAAAGGGTAATATAATCAATAAAAACATTGATATTTTAAACATTATTTTGGTATCAGAATGTCACAATCGCTGCATCCTTATTTATTTAGTGTTTTTTAAGGAAAATGAAATGTCTTTTCCACAAACAATTTTTTTTTAAAGTACACTGTAGATCTACTGGCTTGCATTTTTCTAGTCTCAAGATTTTGATGATGTACATTATACATGTGTATTATTTGTGTTTTGTAAAGTATAGAGAGGGTTGATATGGTGGAACAGGTTTAAGAAATTACACAGCGACTCACACTGCAGACTGCTGTCAATAGAATATGTACTGGCCAAACATCTGTCTGTGTGTTTGCCCGTCAAGGATGAATCCAGCACAAATAATCAATCTGATTCCCAATAACGAGGTTATCGGGGATTTAAGAGTGTAGGACTGCGATACTGGTGCCATAAGATACTCAACTTATATTTCGTAATAATTTGAAATAAATCATTTCCACCTGTTGTAACTTTGAACTGTACTGGTGCTGAAAAGAATCATGTAATAAGCTGTTTTTGTTGATTTAATATAGGGAGCTCATCATGTGACGTGATCACACATCTTACCGACAACAGTGTTTCATTTCTGTGCCAGGATAGTTTACACCCACTGGCCTCATCTGTGCATGAACCAGGTCGATATTCATTGGGTGTAAAGGTACATTTTAGAACAGTAATAATAACATTTTCTAACTTTTCATGTGATGACTTTCTATATTGCCACTTTTACAATTCAAACGTCATGTATTGTATCTTGTAGAGACAAGGTGGCCAGATGACTATTCATTTACTGTCCGCTTCATCTTCGTCAAATGATAAAACAGAACCAGCTCCTTATTTGAAAGTACTGTAAAAGGACTTTGCATCACTCTTTTGTATACACTTGCTATGTTGCAATAAACTGCTCCTGAAGATGTTACGTGTTGCTCGTTTATCAATGAGACATTACAGCGACAGGCATTGGATAATAAAGAAAGTGACAGGCTTCCAGTTGGGATGTTTATTTAAAAATGTTCATCTTTATCCGTCAGACAAATTAATTAATTTATAGTAATACAACAGAGAAAAGCAACAAACTGATATTTGAAAAGCGGGAACCAGAAAATATTTAGTATGCGGATCTGTGACGAAAATAGTACCATTATAAATGCCAGTCTTCAACAGACAGTTCGTTCAACCAATGAGCGAATGATAGAAAATCTTTGTTTTGGTTTTGTAGCCAATGAAGGTAAATGGAATCCCCGACTGGGCGGGGCTACAACAACTCCCTGTCATGTAGCGCTCAGTGTAAGCTCCGGTAACAGTTGGCGGTTGTTGGGGGTAGCTCCTCTGAAACGAATTTGACGGGATCTAGGTACTAACGGTGGAGTCCGGACAAGCTACAACAACTGTCTGTCTAGTGAGGAACCAGCAGGTCACCCAGCCAATTATCCCTTATAAACATTTTCGGTTCGCAGTTTTGGGTTTTCCTCCTTTTACCGTGATTGCCTACAATAAGGCCGCAGAAGCCTCGGACTCGATTTGACGACACTCCGAACCGAGTGCGAGAGGACATCTGCGGGATTGTTTGAAAAGTCTCATAAAATGTATACACCGAAATCTAGCTGCTTGAAGTAGTTACATTGATTTTGTAGAGCGTTTACAAAATCGCAAATTAATGTTTGACTTAGTAGAAAAAAAGTTAAGGAGATAGGCTAACTAGTAAGCTAGCATGTACCACTGCTAGTTAGCAAAACTTTAGCAGAATGAATGAATGAAACAATTGGCAACCACCCAAAAAGGGGTTGTTTACTCAACAACAGGGCGAGGATTAAACTTGACAACACTATTTTGTACAACACCTGCCAGCACTCCTTTGACTGTTAGCAAGGCATACGCACAAATGTACAGGAATGCCATCGCTGGGAGTTGGTGGACAGCGGCTGTTTAGCACGCAATGCTAACACCGATTATAGCCGGGTAATGATTAAGACGCTGGTTCCAGCTAATTTAGGCTAGTTACGATTATTTAAACTACTTGTACTGGGCTGCGAAGTTGTTAATCTCATATCCAGTTTGGAATGGGCAACACTGTGTCATGCTGCGTCTCCCCCGAGTCGAGCCCCAAATTACCGTCGAGGCAACCGGCAGAGCGGCTGGAGGAGTTCCAGACCAGCACGGAAGTGAGCGATGACAACACCGCGCCCTACCTGCAACATATCAGCGACAGAGAGGTCCCTGACGGTAGGTGGCTGGAACAGATGAATGTGGTTTGTTTATAGCAGTGCTCCCCAACCCTGGTCCTGGGGCCCGCCTGCCCTGCAGATGTCTTCTTTCTCCAACATACCTGATTCAAATAAATGTTCGTCATTAAGCTCTGCAGAAGCCTGATAACGAGCCCTTACTTTTAATCAGGTGTATTTGAGCAGGGAGACATCCAAAACATGCAGGACAGGCGGGCCCCAGGACCAGGATTGGGGAACGCTGGTTTATAGGGTCAGCAGTCAGGTCACAGTGAAGAAGGAGCTTCATGTAACTAATCCCCAAGCACACAATCCAACTTCAGGACAGAATCAGGAACCTGCTCCATATAAGCTGCACAAACACCAGGTTTCAATCACATGTTTAATTTAGTGTTCAATCACATTGTCTTTGATATTCTTCTGTTCCTGGTTGGCAAAACAGAGATTTAATAAACTCAGAAGGTAAGTCTTAATTGGCAAAGAGCCTCAGAAAATAAAAAACAATCATCGAGCAGCTTCACACATTCAGACAGCAGTACATCATCATCATCATCATCATCATCATCATCATCATCATCATATCAGCTGCTGTCGATGAACCCCATGAGTAACATGATCTGAGCTGTGTTGGTACTCAGCCAAACATCCCTGGAAGCTCCACTCTGTAACAAATCTGTTCATGTTCCTGTCTGTAATTCCAACAAATCCTCCACAGACTCTTGTCTGTAGTGGGTTGTGTTGTAGTGGACATGTTTACTGACCGTGCAATGCTTTGTACAGTCGAGTTGAGTAAAGAATCATATCGATAACTCGTCATGGCGTCATATTACCAATTCAGAAACTAAAAATAAAACAAGTGTATCTGCTTTTCCCTTTAACTTAGGGTTTGCTGTTCCCTCTGTAACAGAGCTGAAGTGTGAAGGGTATTTTGCAAGTTTTGTAATAGCTGAACATTGAAAAATGTTTTGGTTAAAGATTTACAGAAAAGTTTGGAGAAGAAGTCAGAATGGGGAGCTGATATGTTTTCAAATTCATCCAGCGTGTGTGGACATTCGGATACTTCTCTGAGCTGTAGGCCGGTGCTCAGCCATGGGGGTGAACTATCAGTGTCGCCACACCTCGCTCTGCCTGACACGCTGCCAGCGTTCTTTCCATTCATTAGGTCGGTAGTGTGTGAGGCCAGCTGTTGGCAGGCTGAGGGTCAGTCCAACAGTCCGTCCTCTCATTCCTCGGGTCCCTCTCCTGTCCTCACTTCCCTCATGGTGCCGTCAGCCTAATCCCCAGCCGTCTATGTAATGCTGAACGTCGTCTCATGCAGTGTCCAGAAATATAATCATGCCAAGAGCTCTCAAATAAAAACGGCTGACTAAGTGTTGCCTCGCCCAGGCTGGAATGTTCTTTAGGACTATACAGAGGTGTGGCTCATTGGTAAAGTAAAGCCCTTTAACCTGATTGTTTTCTGATCCCTGATCCGGGTGATTGTCGGGAGCAACAAATGAAAATGTCAGGATGATAAAACATGTTGTATTTGAGTTCAGCACCATCCACAGCCAAGACGATGACTCTCCTCCATGTCCCACATGAGGTGTCTGTGTTTGCTGGTTGTCAGTATAACGCGTGTTTTCTTTCTCAGAGTTGGCACTGGAGTCGAACCCGTCGGACCACGCCCGAGCGAGCACCATCTTCCTCAGCAAGTCCCAGACAGACGGTGAATATTCTACGACCTTACTAACACACTGTTACTGACATCCTGTGAAAACATCTGGGACTCTTCAAGTTTCAAAAACTTTATTGTCATTCACAACATACACAAAGTGCACATATGAACGAAATTTCGTTGCAACGTTTCTCCAAAACGGCATTTTCATTTAAATAAGAAATATAAATACGAAAAAGTAAAAAAGAAGTAAACCACTGCACACATATTGCACTTATATTTACACCTGTAAGATAAATTATTTCACTTAGATCTATATACATTTTTGCACATCCATCATACATGTTCATGCATACAGTACACCACCCACCTCCATCATACATGTTCATGCATACAGTACACCACCCACCTCCATCATACACATACTCACATACCTTCCTATGCATACATACCCCTACCCACTGCAGACATATGTATACACACACCTACAGACATACATACTGTACCATCATACGTGCACATGTACATTCAGATTGTTGTACTTACTTCACACTCACATGATCAGTAAACATGCTGTCTGTTACTGTACCTGCTGTTATGGACAGTGATGATCAGTAAACATGCTGTCTGTTACTGTACCTGCTGTTATGGACAGTGATGATCAGTAAACATGCTGTCTGTTACTGTACCTGCTGTTATGGACAGTGATGATCAGTAAACATGCTGTCTGTTACTGTACCTGCTGTTATGGACAGTGATGATCAGTAAACATGCTGTCTGTTACTGTACCTGCTGTTATGGACAGTGATGATCAGTAAACATGCTGTCTGTTACTGTACCTGCTGTTATGGACAGTGATGATCAGTAAACATGCTGTCTGTTACTGTACCTGCTGTTATGGACAGTGATGATCAGTAAACATGCTGTCTGTTACTGTACCTGCTGTTATGGACAGTGATGATCAGTAAACATGCTGTCTGTTATCTGTTGTTATGAGCAGTGAGGATCAGCAATGTGTGTTTTGTGGTTGCAGTGAAAATAATAAATCACAGTTGTTACACTGTACATTATGCTTTTCATTCCTTAGTGACATATTACTATATCCATATTCTCAAATGCATAATGGTTTCAGGGAGGAAAGGAGCGTTTTTGGATTGTGGCTCTTGCAAAAATATTTTTTCGGCAATATGGCTCCTGATTAGGAGGTTGAACCACTGCTTTACTTTATTTATCCTATCAGAGGAGATTCTTTACTGGGAACAAATCCCTAACCTCCAGAGCCACAGACATCTGTCAGTCCAGCTATTAAAACAAGACTCAGATGCAACCACACATTTAAAACATATATCAGAGGTGAGAAGATTCGACGATGCGGCAGGCTTCGTGTGTGAGACGTCTCAGTAGCAACACAGAAGTGAATCATGAAAAACAGAACAAGGTCCACACCTGCGGATAAGATGTAAACACCACTGTCACGTCAGCTCTCCCTCTCTCTGCTGTACAATGTTGTATCGTATCAAATCCCGTTGTAACGAGGCTGAACGGTATCTTACCGAACTGTTGGTCCTTTTAAAAGTGATCTCCTGTCGTTGTTGTTAGATCTGCCTCAGAGGATCAGACTCACCCCCCCCACTGATTATATAGTTATTGAAGTTCTCAGTGCTTTGCTGAACTTTTCTCTTCTTCTGCAGTTCGCGACAAAAGGAAAAGCAACCACATCAACCATATCAGTCATGTGAGTGT
>CAAKHC010010586.1:8911-24389 GCA_901007825.1 Macroramphosus scolopax
CCCCCCTCCCCTCCTCCCCTCTCTCCCCCCCCCCTCTCCCCTCCCCCCCTCTCCCCTCCTCTCCTCTCCTCTCCTCTCCTCTCCTCTCCTCTCCTCTCTCCAGATTTCCAGGTGCGAGCAGGAGTACACGAGATCTTCCAGACGGAGTTCCAGATGCGCCTCCTGTGGGGCAGCCGCGGCTCTGAGGGCTGCCAGTCAGAGCGTTATGAGAAGTTCGACAAGGTCCTCACTGCGCTATCACACAAGCTTGAGCCTCTTGTGCGTCACAGCGAGCTATAGCACCCGCCCTGACACGATCCATCGCAAAAGCACCCCCATCTGCACTCACCACTCACAGTGGTATGGTCCTGTTTTGCATCGAAGAGGAGGACTTGGGAGCGTGAACACTCTGAGAGGTTCGGTTTAATGAAGTGGCAGCTAAAAGAGCATGTACAGTGAGTTATAGGACAGCAGGAGCGAGGGCCGCACCTCCATCACGTGTTGCACTCACTGTGGACTCCCACCAAGACACAGTGGTCCTTCTGCTGCTCCCTGTGGACTTCCTCACTTAGCGCTTAAATATTTAAATGGCTACAAAGAGGTGACAAGTTAAGTGGAAAAGAAGATGGGAGCTGTGTGATCCGCTCCTGTGCTTGGTACAAAGTGTATGGTGTACCCCGCGGGCCGAAGATGCCTGCAGAGTTTGGCTTCGCTCCAGCAAAACACAATTGTTTCAAACAACTACCATCACACACTGTAGTAGAAACGACCAATAACTTACTTAAATCATGTGTAGATGTTTTGTCTGGGTGTGTGTGTGTGTGGATACATGGATATGTATGTTAACATTCCTTCAGTTCGGTCTTTCATGTGGGGTTTTGTCTTATTTATTTGTCATGATGAAAGGATATCAAGACATTCTGGCTGTTGCTTCACAAAGCCCATGAGAATCTGTCAGTGCTCATTCTGAGGGATCCATGTTCATGAAACCTCATTAAATGTGCATCGAGCAGTCCCATCAAATCCTATTAAATATGTATCAGGCTTGCATTAATAAATGCATCAGAAATGAAACATTTGCAGAAGTAATGCAGCGACTTCAATACGAGGGCTTTGTGAGCTGTTAGGCCATCGTCCCCTGCTGTTGCTGTGTACTAATACATTTGATACTGGGTGTCTTGTAGCTACAAACACTGAGACAGAAGTACACGGGATTTGTATTCTTTAAATCTAGTGAAAGCAATGTTTCACTTGGTATATGAACGTTAAATGACATGCTTTGGTACGACTTGCTTCATGGATCTTGAGCCGCAGTTTAAAGATGTGCACTCTCTTAAAATGTGTAAGAATGAAAGGTGCAGAATATCCTTCAAATAATCAACATGGTTGGTTTATGTAACAATGTTATACCAAGTCAAATATTGCTTTAATCTTCAGTAATTGAGAAATCTGAGAACATGTAGGCAAGAACTCTGCTACAAGAACTACACTTGTGTGTTTTAAAGTTTATGTTTTGGCAACAGGGATAAAATGTCATGTCTCTATTGCGAGTGAATTACACTTTGGTTAAATCATTGCTGTATTTACAGGATGTGGGTCTGAGAGGGCGAGGACCGACTCTCAGAGCTATGCAGTCATTTCAAACAAAGGCTGACACCCTTAACAACCCGCGGAAACAATATTTCCACAACCTCTTCGTCACTGTTTTTGCACCGTACATCAGCTTCAAATGTCTTTCCTTTGTTCTTCAGAACTCTTTTACCCAGACTGATAATCTATAAATGAATGAAAGTCTAATCAGATATCGATCAAACTGAAATATTTCTTAAGATATTCTTTCCCCTTCGAGTTGCATATCAAAGTTTTTTTTATTACTCTGCTTTCGACTCCACATTTAGCAGCAGCTGTACACATCAGGATTCACTCATGTGTCAGTTCCCTTTGCAGCCCAACAGGGGGCGGTCTTTATTCAGCAAAAAACACAGGATCAGTAATTGTAATACAATATAACAGCTTCCTGTTATACATGTGTTGTGTGTGTTGAGACCAAGAGGAGGCCTACTGGTTTAGGTTTGTTATCTGGTAACAATGATGATGAAAAAATGATGATGATGATGATGATGATGATGATCATGTATGTTTTTATTAGTTCTCTTTTGCATACTGTACGGGAACGCCCTGGCAGTGATCTGCGCTGTCTTGTTCGGAATAACAAGACTGAACGAGATGAACTTGAAAGGCGAAAAGAGAAGAAATTATTTAGGACGGATCTCATGTTTTTTTACGTACTGTAAATAACAATTCACTTTTTTTCAAATAAAATGATTGCTTGTTTCAACACGTGTCATTGTTTAATTATATATCACCCTTGTAATCTGTGTGATATAATATCTTACCATGCTTGTTCTGTAGGTATGATGCAACAGATCAAACGTTAAAAGAAAAGCCTGTATATACTGTATTACTATCATTATCAACAAAAAACAGTGTTGCTTGTGTAGCCAAAACCATAATCAGCTTTGTTATGTGCCTTACACCTCCTTGTCCCAAAATTAATTTAAAAGCACATCAGAGTTTGGAACATGTCACACGGTGATACAATGTGGTATATTCCTTTAATGATATAAACATGGGCGATTTATTTTATTGATCCCACAATTGCTTCACATATCTACTGACATTGATACTGACTAGAGCACCCGGTCTGCAGGTCCACTTTGTTCCCAAAAAATCTACTCTTTACTTCTATGAATGATTGTTTGATAAGAATTGTAGTGCAGAGGTTTTTGGAAAATATATATCTTTTTAATTTTCAACACAAATAAATTAATTTAGGGCAAAGTGCTGCAGAAACCCTGGTGGAGTTTTGTCTTTTTTTTTTCTTTTAATGGGACTAATGAACAATAAGAGAAATATTGAATATTTCCAGGCTCATTATTTATATATAAATACATGATCTCTATATTTACAGGGTAAAAAGGATTATGTGCAGTCGTGCCATCACCACCAGTTCCAGCGAGATATCCTGATGGAACATCCTAATGCAATGCAGATTAGTGGCCAGGAGGGGGCAGCATTTTACTATTAAACCCAAGCTGATCCCACTCTTATGCAGTTTATGGTCCCTCATCTAGCTAGCCACGGTCGAAAGCATCTGAGTTACCGGTCCATGCAGCCCTTCCTTTTTATTCTTTTTTGCCTTTGGCTTTGTGGTTTTTTAAGATGATTATCCATTCAAATCCACCAAATATGTATCAATGACAACACACATATACAAAGTGTACTGAGCATGCGTGTCCGAAGCATCACACGTAGGTTTGCAGAGAGGCCTGCAGTGATGGCAGAGGGTGGAAGGCGAAAACAGATGGAGTGTGTGTGTGTGCACCTCTCCACGCTTGTGTGTGATGTTTGCAAGTGTGCATGCATGTGCGGTGTTTTGTAGTGTGCTTTTGCCATCATGTGTTTGTGTGCCACCACACAAACGTGTCAGGAGTACTGCTCTTGCTGCTTCGTGATGGAAGCAGTAGTGTGGATGGCAGCTGTTATTCTGATGGGTGGTCAAGTCTATTCCAGGTGAAATATTTCCTCCAAAACACAAAAAGTACAGAAATGCTCAAATGGATGATTCAGAACAAAAAAAAAAGAACAAAACAGGAAAGAGTACAATTGAATAAAAGTGAATAGAATGCTCCATAATCTGCTACAATAGAAAATCATTCGCTCTGCTCTTTGTCTCGCCTTCCCATACAGTTCCATAGGCGTAACATGTTATGGATGTAATCTCTAAGAGGATTCTCTCTGCTTGGTATCTTGGAACATGTTAATTTCAGCGCTTTATGTTCCTTATTGAAACAGACACAAGATCTCCCAGGCCTGCCAGCCAGCCAGCAAGCCCGCCAGCCAGCCAACCGTCATCAATTCACCCCTAATCTCTCCCCCGGCCCTTTTATAGCTAATCCATTGTGTTGGTCATTGTCATCTGATCATGTGTGACCCGGGTTGCTCTATGGCTGGTGCCTGGCAGCCCAGCATTGACTTTTGACGTCGATCTACAGGAAGATATTAGTCAGAAGGGGAAAACTTGCCTCCATTGATTCCTGGTATTAATTGGATTAAAGGCTGTACTTGTGCTTTGATGTGGAATAGATTACATGTGAATGTAGATTTCATATTGTTGAATATAAAAAAATTACAAACTCATGATAGTTGGGATGCTCACATGTGGTAGATGGTGAATGAAGTCATTGCATGATGAGGGCAGATCTCTTTAACAGGCTATTGGGATTTCAAACAGGTGCACTAACGCATGAGTTGCATCATTTTGCAAACAGCATTAAACCGAATATACATTTTAAAAATAGTAAACCATCAATTATCTCAGAACAACTTTTATTACTGCGTACTGAGATGAAGAAAGCCGTGGGAAATCCATCAGAGGACAACAGAGTTGTGGTGTACCATGCATAAACTGTTCATGAACCTCATGGCAGCTTAGCCAAATGTGATGTGGCACCCATTGATGGCGCGATCATTCCTGGATAACTCACTCTGTAACCATGAAACTTATGACCATAATGCACTCCTGCTCGGCCTCTTTGCCTCCCTCTGAGCACGCTCAATGACTGTATACATTTGTGAGGAGACACCTCACTCCTGTTGGGATGAAAGACTGCCACCGCTAATGGCACTCAACATGTCTTCATATAATTTCCACGTCGCTTGTTATTCATGTACAAATGAAAAGAAAACCCATTTTTCTCCAAATTTCTTTGGTCTTCTGTTGCTTACAGCTGCAATAACTTCATTAATAGTCGTAAATGGGTTTCCTGATATACCGTGTGACAGTACACTAGTCCACAGTCAGCATAATGCTAACAACAACGTATCCCTTAGGAAACACAACATAGCAAGCAAGTGTTAGGATTGCATTACAAACTTTTTTCAAGAAACACCGTTCTTGCTAATTAGTCTTTGGAAATGCAGTCTTAAGCAACATTTTCAAGATTTATCTTGAGCCTTAAAACAACGACGGACACCAGGGAGTAAGCTAACTCACGCTACTGTGGCAGTGGCATTCTGGAAGGGTTGCTCTGCAATGTTTACAAATAACGCAGTAAAAAGAGAGGCACTTAGCTTTACAGTGTACCTTATTGATCATGTTACCCATATATGTGTGTTTTCACCAGCTAGTAACCCGTAAAGGACAGGGAAATGATGAACGAGATGAAAGCTAATGTGCTTCCTTCTCCCGCTCAGATTACAGGTCACATCCAGCTGTCTCAGTAGCGAGGCGATGCCCCTTGTGGCGAAAGCGGTAACGGAACGAAACCGACCAAGTGGTTACCCTTAATTGAAGGATTTTACAGAACACACAATGAAATCACATAATGTGACCACACCGTGCTGAGCGTCACCATCATCTTTCCCGCCCGACTCCTTACCCACGCCCAACATGTCCCTCACCCCCGCCAGGCCCCTGGTCGATCTGTCTATCTGCCCCTGCACTGACTCCTCATTAACACATGAATGAAGAAAGGAAGGGCAGGCTAAGGCTTGGACGCCAACAGAAGGCAGAAAGATTTGCAATTCAAACCTCTGACCGACCCCCTTGCACCCACCCCCAAAGCCCCCTCATCCTCCCTGTCCTATATTCTGGGACTGAAAGTGTCACTCGTATGATTAAGCATCTACGTAAGGAGGGAGAGAGGGACAGATGTGCATTCACACACTCATTTCCTGCCTCTGCACACTTTCATATTGACATAACAGTGCAAATACATAGAGTGAGACAGAGAGAGTGAGGGAGAGAGAGAGAGGGACACAACTCTACTCTACAAAACAGCTATGCAGCATGTTTTCTGCTTAGAACATGTTTGTTCCGTATGTTTATTTATTAATTTAGATTTGTTTCAATTTCTTTGTCATAATGTATCCTACTTCTTCTCTTCGCCCTATAGGAAATGATATGTATTTTATCGAAATACGTCACTTCCGAATTCGCACTCGACTACTTCCTGTTTGTGCCGACAATATGGCAGCGCCTGTAGCACTACATCTGGAGTTTGGGTAGGCGAATTAAAAACCTTTAAGACCACGTATTGTGCCTGATAACATGTCCCAGTGGTAGTTATGGTGATTCAACACAATGTACGCTTGTCGTAGTAGTTTGCCTTGATATTGACACTCTTTGTTCACTTATAAAAGGCTGTCGATCAGTGTTAAAGCTAGCTGACAGCTAGCTGTATTTGTAGCCTCGGCTGTTACTCTGCAGCTCGTTACACATGTAGTTTCCTCTTCCTCCTCGAGCTGCATCCCCCAGGCGTCTCTCCATGTCAACACTATTTAAATTACTCTCTGTCATGATATGTCAGCGTGAATTTAACATGTAAACAGATCGGAGCGGTATTAAAGAAAGGAACCTGAGGAAACATTTTAACAAACTGATCATCTGTGGGATTTATAAATGTCTTAGAAGATGAAGCACAGAGTAATGACAGTGAACAGAGTCTTTGTAGACTGAAAGAAGAGAGATGAAAATCTGCAACCTCTCTGTGCTTTGTTTCCTTCAGTCTGCTGTGTTAATGTGAATTAAAACATTATTCAGCTGCACCAGTTAACAGACATGGAGATTGACGCAAACATTTACTACAATGCAAATAATAATTAAGAAAGACCAGTGTACAAAATATTCAGTTTGTGTAATTGAGCAACCGAATAGCTGATCCAAAATTAAACTAAAGTTACCAATGTAGCTTCTGTTCTATGAGTTGACTGTCAGAGCGCAGCAGAGTCGCCCTGATTCCTCCAGTTCTTGTGAGAGGAGTCGGTCAGGGTCGTCCCTCTGATGTAACTGGAGGATGTAACGTACCTGTGATCTGCAGTTTGAAAGAGCTGCGTGCTTAACATGTCATCTGGCGGACACACACTGGCACCCAGAGTGGGCAAAGTGGAGGGAAGTTAAACATGGTTCATTTTAAGCCATGTTACGATACCAAAAATGTGAGAGTCGTGCTGGCGTGTGTGAGCATCCCGCATGTAGCATCTTCAAAAACACAGTGTTATATATCTTTTATGTAAAATATTGTTGTTTTATTATAAAATGTGACCTATATATATATTTGTATATTTGTCAGCCCGTCCTGTTTTAACTTCTCAATATTTGTATCTTTCCGATGGAACAACATCCGTGATCAATTGAATTTTTTCTCCCTAACTGTTTGTCTAACCAACTAGCATTTGTGCTACTACGAATAAAATCGGAGAAAAAGACAGCGTGTAACTCTGCAGAGACAGAAAGACATTAGAAGACATGGACATGGTTGATATTTCACAAGCACGGAATTGGTGCTTTTTCTTATTTCCGTACTGAATAAAAACAGGTACCATCACGTTCTAAGACTTTTGGTGTTGACTTGGTACTGAAGTACAGGTTCTTGTGGCATAATTTACACACACACATATATATATATATATATATATATATGATATTCAGCTGGTAGGAAGTCTTCAAAAGGTTCCTTTAAATGTTGGGAAGTCTGTAAAGGTATTTTTATCTTGAAGGTGGTAAATTGAGAACTGGTGCATCTTGATGCTCATGGGAACTATTTCCAGTTCTCTCAACTCCATGGGACTCGGTTAAAGGATGTCGCGTTAAAGGATGTGTGTTTTTTACTGGAATTAGTTAACTACTGTAGCACAGCCAGTGTTGCTGACTATCTGAGTCTCAAAAGTGTCTCAATTATCTGACTTTTTTTTTTTTTGTCCAGAGGAGGAGCAGAGCTGCTTTTTAACGGTGTGAAGGAACATCATGTCACTCTTCCAAGCCAATCTGAACCTTGTGAGTATCACCTGCCACCTGCCGGGATGGGAACACAGAAGATAGTATTGATACCACTGCCATTATCACTTCTGCTTATCGTCTTTATAGATTCCCGTATTGATTGCTGGTCAATATTCTGTGTGAAAAAGCCGACACAGATTTTCAGCATCAGGAGAACATTTGGACAGCTTTTGTTTTCATGTAGGTTTGTTTAGTGAAATAAAAAATCTGCAATCTTATTTTTGCTTTACAGTGATACCAACTGTATGTACTGTAGTCTGCTACGTTATTATTGAGTATATTTACTGCTCCATCTGGCAATGATGAGTTTAGTTTATGTAAATGTACATAATGATAGAACATTTTGTCTGTTTACAGATAATTTGCAAATGCCACCAGAATCACAAAACGTTAAATTATTCTTCTCTTATGAGTTTCAACTGTAACGTTACCGGTTGGTGTTCACTGTCAATGCAAACGTTTCCTCATTCCTTTATTCTCCCACCACCTTCCTCTTTTTATCTTCTTCACCATCATCAGTCGGTCCAGCATCTCCTTCTCTTGTAACGATCACTGCTGGTAATGCCTATATGTGTATGTGTGTGAACAAGGGCAGTAAAGGGAGTACTAAAGAGGGTAAAGGGGCTTCTTGGGGTTGCAAGAGAGCAATTAGGGTTAGTCATCCATTTATCTGAGATCATTTTGTCTGACTTGGCAAGCCAATACTCAGCTTCTCTCTGAGGATCCAAATTGATCTGACTTCATTTTGCAGTGGCATTCAAGCTCCTTCCCATTTAGTTCACGAGCCCCACAAGGAGGAGCAAAGGGAAACCTGGCTGCAGCCTCGTTTTATTTCCCAAACTCACCTCAGAGCCCGGCTCCTGTGTGAGAACATGATCAGAGTAAATGGGAGTTTCCTATAGGTTCAGATCCGGTGGATGTCTGTGTGTTACGTAGAGAGACAAGGAGAGAGAAATATACGTCGTTGGTATTTAACTAAACAAAGGGTGTTCAACCATGACGCTGATGCTACCATGACAACAAAAACACAAAAGTTGACCAGAACGGGGAATGTCAAGAAGATATGACCTTGCTGCTCCAGTCGACCTGTGTGTGTGCGTGTGTGTGTGTGTGAATTAGGAAAACACTTGAAGGAACGATAATAAGGTCCGTAATTTTAACTCCAAAGGGTCATTTTGACATAACAAACCTAGATGCATTTGTTGTATTGGCTTGTGATCTTTATTCTGGACTGTTTACGTGCCTGATTCCGAAAATCCAAACACATCTCGCCTCACACACTAGTGTGTGAAGGCGTATGTGAGAGTACAGAGGGGGTGCAGGGAAGGCAGATATAATTGGTTCTGAATCCTTCTTATTTCTCTTTGACCCCAGCCAGTGATTGATGACCCTCGACTGAAAGACCCCACCCCCACCCTCTCTCTCTCTCTATCTCTCTTTCCCAAACCCTCATATACACACACACACACACACACACACAACAAAACCCCCCGTGGTCTGCGGATCACACAGTTTTTGCATCAGCAGAAGGATGGATAGCTCGCCCACCCGATCACATGACCGTCATAATCGGACAAAGACAGTAGAGCAAAAAGGGGGAAAAGTGCATGGATAAAAGGAAAGCAGGATCGGTTTTGAATCTGCGTCAAAATGGCGCCTTTTGCCTCCCCTCCCCGCCATGTCTCCTCTTCCACCCACACAGCGCAGCTATCCCAAGATGCATTACGAATCTGTGATGCATTTTCCCTCTCTCATGTCCGTTTGTTCCCTTTTATCAACTCGCAGTCTCTCCGTGTCCTTCCCTTCCACCTCGCCCACACCTCTTATACTTATCTTTTATATAGCATGTTTCATTTATATAAGCCTGTTTTGCTTCACACTGTGGGGTGGGGGTGGGGGGGTAGTGTGTAGTCGTGTGTTTAACCTTTAACAAGAAAGCCATTAAAAGGGCCTGATGACTTGTTTCTATTAAAAATGTTTAATACATGTTTGCTTGTGTGTGCACGGAGAGGGGAGTATGAAGGAGACGACACAAAGATGTGAAGGGAGCAATAGGGGAGGAGAGCCGGCGTTATGAGGGTGAGTCTGACTGAGATAAAGAGAGAGAAAGCAAATGAAAAACTAAACGGGTGAGAGGATGATGGAGTGAATAAAGG
The DNA here is from genome assembly GCA_901007825.1 of Macroramphosus scolopax. Lineage (NCBI taxonomy): Eukaryota > Metazoa > Chordata > Actinopteri > Syngnathiformes > Centriscidae > Macroramphosus > Macroramphosus scolopax. The sequence goes on from CAAKHC010010586.1 coordinate 18,887, forward strand.
GTAATGGTGGAGAAAAATACTAATAGTCAATAGCAGAGAGTAAAGAAAGGAGTCACCACAAAGAAGGACTTATGACTGCTGTAGTGATTAGTTCTGTTTGTAGCCCCGCAGAGGTGCAGGTCAATATTCACTGCCCAGTGTGTGTGTGTGTGTGTGTTTTAAGGGGTATTTGTCCTTTTTTTTCTTTTTATATGGAGGCCTGGAACCGTAGAAACTATCACTGCCATTATACTACTGAGCTGCCCGACAGCACTGCAATCAACCTGAACACCATTCACACATTCTTGGTACAGCATACACACACACACACACACAGACACACACACACACACACACGCACACCACACGTCCTCCACACAGTCTTCTGGCCGCGGTGACCTGGCAGGTGCATCTGAATATCTTTTTTCATGTGTGTTAAATATCTGAAGTATATTCGTACATTATAGTATATAATACAGTATATTATATCCCTTGTGGTAATAATTAAGGTTGGAATCGCATTTACTATAGTTTTTGATAAATTGAACTTGGGAATACGTCTCTTCCAGGGAAAGCAAAACATTTTTTATAAATATTTTTTTTTATTTATTCAAGATTTTATAATTTTATTATCTGAAAATGAAAAATAACAGTGTGTTTTGGAGAATTTTAGTTTTTACACTCCAGTCACGAAAAGCAATACATTTAGAATCAAAAGGAAAAGCTGTTATAATATTAGTAAGTAAAATTATCGAAAGATTTTGCAGAATTTCCCTGCATCCTTCTGCCTGTACGTCGTGTACCAACTGCAGCCTGTGTAGTGCTTTAATATGATATCAGCCTTTCCTCCGATGCAGCTGAACTCTTGACTCCTACCTGCTACAGCTTCACCACTCTGCTTCCACCTGGCGACTCCCTGTCGTCCTCTTACCCTCACATCTCCTCCGTCGCCTGCTGCCGCTGCTCCCTTCTCATTCTACCCACCTTAAGTCCAGTCGCTCCGTCCATCCTTGTTCATTTTCTCCTTCCATCTCTCGTCGCTTTTCGCTTTGAACTGGTTAAGGAGGCTGATACTGTTCATTCTGATGCTGCCTACGTGTGTGAGGGAGTGTGGGTGTGTGTGTGTCTCGTGGCTACCAGGAATTGTAGTACTGCTGTCATGTTATGTTACACAACTGAAACACACATTCAAAAATCTGTGTTTTTTTTATTTCTATAAGAGAACACACACACGGAGCACTAACCCACTCCCGCTTCCACCACCTTGAATCTTAACGCTAACGATAGCCATAACTTTAATATATTCATTGTTAGATGTTTAGTGGGGATTTATCCTAAAACCTCTCATTGTCGAAGCCTTTGTGGCTGTCAGCCGGTCTGAGTGAGGCTCAGCCTATTGTTGAGACAAGGTCAGTCTGATTGTGGAAAAGGTCAGACTCATAGAAAATTCAAGCATCGCTGATATTCGGGCCCGGGCGAGGAGCAGCGTGTTTAATAAAGAAGAGCGTTATACGGACATTGGATTTGAACTGACCAATTTCACCAGAGTGAGATTGAACAGGAATATAATTGTATTAGAATTATTTAAAGGTGTAGCTGCAGTTTGAAAACGTCCTCGGTTGATGAGTGTCCTGTCTTGTCATGTCGAGCTCTGGATTGTCCTTTTTTCCAACTCTGGTTTCTCCAAATTTGCACACACAAATGATGAATTTTATTTTTGTCTAATCAAGGTAAACAATGTCACTCTTGGGCATTCACATCAGACAACCCCTCCCCCCCTTTTCCCAGTGTCCTCTCCTTCTGCCCCCCCTTACCAAACCAAACCCAACACATAAACTCATACATATACATGCACACAGACACACATCCGTGTCCCGCCTGGTGCTTCTGTCGCGTCACATCGACCGGGGGGCTGGAACCCTGCACCTTGACCCTTCACCCCTGACCTGTGACTCCTGTTGTCTGCCTCTGTATGGGCTATTGTGTGCGTGTTTTCCAGGGGACATGAAGCAGCTGCTGGTCTGGATCCAACGGAACCTGCTGAAGGAACGGCCCGAGCTCTTTGTCCAGGGAGAGTCTGTGTGAGTGTCCGTTGCACTTGACACGCACTTGATCTGTGTGCACAAAAAAAAAAAAAAAACCTTAAAGCGAACGTTATATGTCACATTGGCGCTGGAACAAAATACCAAAAGTGCCAAATATGAGTGTAACATCCGGATGCTCTGTCGGATCAGTTTTTGATTTGAAGTCGGGAAGATTTTCTCTAAAACTGCTGAAATGCTGAAAGTACAACAATCGTGCCTTTAGGCTATAGGTTTCAATAAGATGATTACCTGTGTGCAAGTGTGTGTGCTTGTGTGTAAATGTTTGTGTGTGGGGGTCCAGGGCTCACAGCATCCTTACAGGGCTGGCTGACTTTTACAGCTGCCTTTGTGCAGGACTATTTATAGCATCACCTCACCAGTGAACGCAGGAGAAGCTGGGCTACCTATACTCCTTACAGATTAGATGTGTGTGTGTGTGTTTGTGGACACGTTTCGCCGCCTACCCCCACAAAACACCATCAAGGTCTTTCCTCTGAATTCACTCAGTGTGATTTTACAATCTTTTCCTCTTATTCTGTATTATTCTGCTCGTATCTGAACGCAGCCTCGATGTTCTGTGTGCACGCGCGTGTTCACACTCACAGGTTCCTCTTTCGTTGCCCTTTCTCATTGACGTCACAGGGCATCTTCGAGCCGGATGGAAGCTTATTGGAACAGCACTAGAGACATCTGTATCCATTTCGGACGTGCCCTTATCTCACCATCCACATTGCCTAAACTGTTACCTCTGTGGCTTTCAGGGAAAAAAAAACATCTGTTAGGCAGACACCCCCCCATAGGTGCCTGTTGTCGCCCTCCCCCTATTATCCCCGTTATCCCTTTTGAAGGGTGGCAGAGCTGTAAGCTTCACCTGTACGCTTTTATTATTCTCCTCTCTTAATTAACAGTTTGTTTTGTGATTGTAAAGGATTTGTTACATATTTTGGGATACAGCAGTTCAAATATTCACCGTGTTATTAGCAATGAGATAAAAAGCCCAGAGTCCTTCATCCTGCACGGACTGTAACACACACACACATGCAGTCACTCACCGCTGCTACATGAAGTGTGTGTTCTCAAACATAATGCTGCTAGCTTATGTGTTTATATCATCAAATAAAAATATCCAATTGGATTTATAATGTCTAACTACAGTTTTCTATCCAATAAAGTAATTAAACACAATGCAAAGATTTCATTTTAAGAATTAATGTATTCATCACTTAGCCATCTTTATTTCCCCCGTCTGTCCCCAGAAGTTAGAGTGGCCTGCAATTAGTATAATTATTAATATGATAATTTAGCACAATGTTAAGAAAATAAGATCAGACATTACATATGGAAATGAGGCCAAAGTACATGAACGCAGTGCACAGAAGTACAAGCAGAAGCTGTGATGTGAAAATATAATACACAGAATTAAAAACATTAAATGAGCCCGGTTGAATGAACGAGTGGAAGAACGAGAACACGACAAACGTTTCCTAAAGCTTCTACAAATGGAAAAGTTTTCAGAGGAGATTCAAAGGGAGGTAGGGGGGTGCAGGAGATAAGGATTTCTATAGTGTGGGGGCTCTAATAGAGGACGCCGGCCACTCTTTGTCACAAACTGTCAGTAACCAGCAGGGCTCCGTCCTGCTGCCTCCAACCTGAATTCATCCGCTCTACAATTAGTATTGAAATCTAAAGAAATAATTTCTATCCTTCATTAAACACAATTCTAATCTTACTGTAACATTTCCTTCACTCTTTCATTATTTTACATTTCAATACAACGTCGAAATGTTTATTTATTTGAATTTTGAATGTATTTATTACCAGTGTGTAAAGGAAATGTGCATCTGTGTGTGTGTGTGTGATGTTTAGAGGTGATCTTCTCTACCTGCTTGTTTCTTCAACATGCATGTCTGCTTGTGATTTAGTTAATGTGTCTGAAAATGGTGTGTTTTCCCACAGGAGACCCGGGATTCTGGTGCTTATCAATGATGCAGACTGGGAGCTAATGGTGAGCTGTGGGAGCCATGTTCACTGTCAGACTGTGCAGACCAGTGTGTGTGTGTGTGTGTGTGTGTGTGCAGCAGCAGCACGTCGAAACATGCATACGTCCTCAGGATGCACCATTACAGTGTTCAATGATTCAAGCTCACACACACGCAGCGGCGTCTCCGTCTTCATCGTGCGTGCGTAGACACTCATTAACCGCGAGTGCGGATGTTAAAAATAAAGAGGATGTTTGTGTGACGGGATGTTAAACTCTACATTCTGTTCGTCTGCGGCGAGTCAGTTAATGTTTCATATAATGTGCAAACAGCAGCAAAACATGTCCGTCCTCAGGGCCTCACACTATACACATATTTACATACACACGCAGTCTGAAGCCTTCAATTGGAATCCATTGATTCAATTACAGGATGTAAATAAAATGAAATGTCTGTCATTGATTGGACTCCAGTGGGATGGCAGCAGCAATACATATATGTGTGGTGGTAAACAGATCTTCCTCCTTTTGATCTAATAGAAGAAATGTTTGAATATTGAATATGTGTGTGTGTTCTTGGCCCTCAGGGGGAGTTGGACTACCAACTAGAAGACCAAGACAACGTCGTGTTTATTTCCACTCTTCACGGAGGATAGTACATATTAGATGAATGCAAATCCACCCTCGATGGTGTTTCCTCCTCATCCTCCGCGCTCATCACTCTTCCCCTCACATCCCGAGAAAACGACACGCCATCGGACGCCGTGGATCCGTCAACCTGACGACCGGCGTGATTGACGGTCCGCAAGGAGTGGGAGATGGTTCTCAAGAAAAATGAGGAGGCTGGGAGACGTGAATTCTTCTGATGTTCCTGTAAATGCCAATTTTTATTTTTCCAACTGGACAGGGGGGTCGTGTGAAGCTGTGGTTGCAGCGTTCAGCTCACTCCCAGGTGGAAACCACTGGATGCGCGCATCACCCTGCAGTCTCTCTGTGTCAAAGACAATGAAGTCCACAACCTCCAGATGATGAAACCAGTTCAACAACATTAAAATGTTTATTTTTGGTCCCGTGTGATATAATACAATCTTTTATTTTCAATAAATTCATGTTTTTGTTTATTGTAATTGCTTCTAACAATTATTTTTTGCAATTTGAAATTAGTTTAAAAGCTTATTTGTTTTATTTACCGCCTTCATCTTTTTTTTATACCACAATCTCCGAAACTCCACAATTATTATTTCACTATTAAACCTTTAATGATGAAATAAGTCTTTTTTTTTAGAAAGTGTCTTTTCTCTTTAATCATTACTGGCAGGAGGCAAACAATAATTCAAGATAAAATAAGGAAAACATTCTCATAATGTCCTCAGCAGTTCATAAAGTAGTGATGCAATAAATCTTTATTTCCTGGACTATTTGTTAAATGTCGATTATTGTTTGTCGATTTTAAATGTTATTT
>CAAKHC010010589.1:0-37814 GCA_901007825.1 Macroramphosus scolopax
GTGTGCTTACAGACGAAGGTGTGTTCATTTATGTCTCAATTTTAAGTACATAATATATACATAAGATTGTTCAATCATAAATGCACATGTATGCCTGCACACACGCACACACACACACACACACACACACACACACACATTGTCACATTATATTCATTAGACGCCTAGTCCCAATAACAGTTCTGTCTACTGTCCCAGACAAACTGCAGGAGGAGGTGTCTGGCTGCTTGCGTTTAAACTGGGTTAGTGGACCAAAGAGGGAGAGGAAGAATGAGAGAGAGGGAGGTAGAAAGAGAGAGTGGAGTCTAAAACTGTGACGGGGTGCGGGAAGAATGTTCCTCATCAATCGCAGTGATACTCCATTTATGTTTGAGTGTGTTTTTGTAAATTCATGCAAGTGCCTCGTGCAAAGTCTCTTTATTATTAAAAAAAAAAAAAAAAAAACGTTTTACAGATGTCATTTTTTTATGTTTTTATACTTTCATAAGTCCACTGGCTTACCATAATGAACTAGACATTTGTCTCGTGCGTTGCTCACTTCGGTCTCCTGCCCTCGGTTGATTTAGGAGCCAAATGGCAGCCCATTAGCATGTGAGAACGATTGTGCAGCCTTGGGCTTGTAGCACGGCAACCCACGGAGAGGTTCTTCGTCGCACATCTCTATGATTCTCTGTCTTTGCACTGACGACGAGAGTTAAGCATCAAAGGCGAGAACTAACTATCCTCACCCTCAATCGCTCCCTCTGTCTCTCTTGGCCTCTGGGTTCACGCTGTAATTTGCTCTATCGCTCTTTCTTCCTCTTTCTCTCTCCGTCTCTGTCTCTCACCCCATCTCTCTTATGGCTTGTGAATGAGGAGAGGGAGGTGATGAGGTCAAAGTGAATCTTCCCCACACTGAAGATGATTATGTCTCAACCTGCCGTTATTCAAAGGAGCGAGCCCTGTGGCCATGAGCTGGCCTGCCAGCCACGTGTCGGGATGAGGGGCAACACCTCAGCACCGGCATAGAGGGGGAGAGCAGCTGAGCAGTAAGATGGACTCCAAGGGTCAAATTCACAATGCTTGCCAGCGCTATGCGACACACACTCGGTTGACGGGTACCTGTCAATTTCGTGGGCCCGAAATTGATGAGACATCATTGGGAATACATGTTATAAAGCAGCGGAAGGGGGAATGTAAAACTGAGTCAAAACACACTTTTACATAGAGATTCTGAAAAACTACAATTGTTAGCAGCGCAAAAGCGTTGCAATATACCTGCCTTGATCGCGCCGTGTAAGTGGAGTTAACGAGCTCCTGAGTAGATTTGATTTATAGTTAGAGTTATAGCAAAGTGGTAATACCAGGGTTGTTTTGATTAAATCCTGTCAATTAACAGCTGGTTATTTGGTCGGTCTTGGTGATTACACGTAATAGTGCAACACCTCAATTGTGCTCCAGCTCAATGAATAGGGCCCAAGGCATCTCAGAGAGTCTTCCTCCTTTATCTTTGTCCCTCCTGACTCTTCTTTAAGCCGAATACTTCATATTCAGCAGCCCTGGGCTTCAGCTATCTGCCTCCCCCCCCCTTTTTCAATTAATTCTGTTAGGTGTGATACACTATACGCTTAAATAGCCTTCCTTAAATTGACTCAAACCACATGCACACACAGTCTGATAACATTACTACACACATGAGCTCACATACGCATGTTTATGCGTGCATGCACACATCATGGCGTTTGGCACAGAGTAGCCAGGACCAAGGACCTTATGTGAAATCCACCGGCAACTCTAACAAAGCCAGTGCGAGGTGTGAACACAGCTGGTTGAGTCACAACAAATCTAATACACATTTCATCACTTCTTAAACAAGCCATCAGCGAGTCTAATGCTCTGGTATGGAGAGCGCCACTCTATGATACATGTGCCTTCAAAGCATTTTCTTAAACATCAGCACTTAGCAACCCCCCATCCCCCCACACACACACACACACACACACACAACAGCAACATGCATCTACTGTAGGCATTTCAGCTGATAAGTCAAATTTATCATTTTTGATATTCAGATTTATAAAAACCAACAATGCCCTAATTCATAATACAACAGCTGCTACAGTTTCTGTTGCTGGCTTCTTAAAATGTGAAATATGTCTTAATCAGCGATTATGAAGTGAGAGCGCGGCTTAATTTTTCTTAACTGTTATTTTTTTTTGAAAGCGGAAAACACGGCAGACCCGTCAGTGTCACTCACAATTGAACCAAGCGAGCCAAAGGGATTCACCCTGCGTGTCTGTCTCAGGGCTTAAGAGTTACTCTCTCATGACGCCTTACCATTTTAAACCTTATTTGGTTTGCAAAAGTGAAACTAAGCTCTTTCTGTGCCACTTTTTTTTTTTTCTCCCAAGTTCAATTTTTGGATTGCATAGCCTGAGACAGAGATAAGGGGGGATATGGGGATAACTTTCGGAGACAGTGGACAGCGGATTTCATGAAAGGGTCACCAGGGGAAGGAAGGAAGCAACAGCGGGATGGGACACAAGTACATGGGAGGATGAGGGGGATTGAGGTGTGGAGCCTGGAAGTGGTGGTGAGTAGGTGGAGGGGGTAGAGGCTGCAGTAGCGAGATACTCCAGAGGGTTGACAGAGCTTCAAAGGGAAGTTTTCTACTTTGAATGACAGGCCCCTAGAGTGAGGGGGACCTGGTGGCAGGCGGCAAGCCACGATCCCAGGATGCCCGGCGGTCTCCATGGTGCTCACCCTCCCCACCCCACCATATTCATCAGAAAGTGGGCTTGAGATGATGGGGGGTCAAGATGTGAGGAAAGGCTGCCATAGATCATTGGCTGGTGCAGTTTTTCATGGTATATTGCCCTTGGACCAGTGGTGTGAAGGACGTGATGACTGCGAATTGGAAAGAGGAACGCCAGAGTTCCAAGTAAAAAAGGCATATTTAGTTAAAGTGTTTCTGTGGTAGTTGTGAAGGACTCCAATACATCCTGTTGCTATTTTGCATTGGTGCTGCAGAACAGTGAACCTAGACAACAAGTTTGCATTATACAGTCAGTGCTGCGACTGCAAACGATTATAACCAGTAGATTTATCTCCAATTCAGTCTTTAAGGCTCCCTTAGCATTTTAAGATTTCTGTTAATGCTCAGAGGTAACCACACTCTCAATGTAGTTGTACTACTACTACTACTCGACTATCAGAGCAACTGCATTTAAACACTTGACTTGTCCCTGACATATTTGCACTGCTATCTTCTCTGCACTTTCCCCACATTCAGAAAAGAGAGATCAAAAATGTAGTTTATGGAAAAACGGAGCTGTTTGTTTTTGGGGCTGTACAGTCAATGCATAGATCCAAGAACAATATCGTGCATATGTATGGTAAAATAAATAATGATAGGACTTTTATTTAGGCCTGTGAATTAAAACAATTGCTATCAGCATTAGAAATATACAGTGATAAAAAAAAGTTTTATTTTGAAATAAGCAAATGTAAACTGTCATGGAAGCGCATAAGACTTTGTTCGGTTGCCTGAACAGCTCAATGCATGCTGCCTGTCCGACTCATAAACAGCCTGATATCTCTTCATAATGGAGCGTGGGACGAGCAGCCAAAAATTGAACAGGTATGTAGTTTGGTTACACCGTCGACGTGACACAACAACAGAAACAGCGCCGACTGAGAAAATGAATGCAGACCGTAATAATTGATTAAAAGGAAAGGTCAGCTAGCCTGTATGGCTGTTGTTTCATGTCTGACTTATTCTACATATTACTCCTCCAATCTTTATCAGAAATAGGTCTTGAAAATTCTGAATAATTATTGAAATCGACTTAAATTGAACATTTTGTTGTGATACATTTTCCAGCTGTTTCAACCAGGCCTAACTGTACAGGAGCATCGTTGATCACCGCCGTACAGCAAACGTCTGTTTCAGGGGCTAAAGATAAATGACACCATCGCTCTTGCTGCCATACCTGTGTGTGTGTGTGTGTGTGCTGTGTTTAAATGTGTCTCAGTAAACACTGTAAGGCCTGTGTCAACAGCAGTACATTGATCAGCCTCTATTCATGATCAGCACGTCTCTGCTGAACTGGATTAGTCAACATACCGACCCGTCTGTTTGCTCCTCTCTAAACGGACGCCAATTTCAATGCCAAGGCCTAATTGTAATACGACACACTGCTGAGGACATGTTTGCATTGAAACTGGGTACTTCTACCGACAGCTATATCTTCAGTTTGAAAATACATTGAAATCTCAAAATCAAGATGATTTATTTTCTCAATATGTTAAAGCACTTGCATACAAGAGTCATGACAGACAATGAAATGACTAAAAATAGCACATGAGGATCATCTTAGTTAAAGAAAGACTGTTTAACAAGTTCCCCTCCTATGTTTAACAAAATCCTGTTTGGAGTATCTACAATAGCAACTGTGACAGTGTGCCGGTGGAACCCCCCCCGGATGAATATCAGGCTGGTGCCACTCATCGTCTCTCGTTTCTCAGGGCTTCTCAGACAAATGCACAACACAGGTTGGCTAGTCAATGGCTACAGCGTACAGCAGAGAAAAGAGAGCGAGAGTTGGAGAAAGAAGAGTGAGAGAGGCATCGAAGCGTGGAGGGCAGCTTCATTGTATCACCCCATTTTAGCCCATTACACTATGTATGGGGGGGCCTTCCCCCTTCTTTTGCATGGTAATTATTTTCCAGCCCAAAGGTAGCTGCAGGCAACGTCAACCACTGCGTCAGGGCCCACTGCATTAGCCGGCCATTGCATTATTTATTTGTGCACGGGCAGCCGGATGGATACCCCAAATCCGCTGAGACTTGGGGGCCTCTCAATGTCACCTCGTGCATTGTGGGAGGCAGTTGTGGCTGCTTGGACTTTCACCGGGAAAGCTGAGGCACAGAGTGGCTCAAGGGCAAAATGGTACCTCGGTGTTCTGAGACATGTGCGTGGGAGTAGTAGTTAGGTCGGTAATGTATTCCGAAATGGGTCAGAGGTTTAGTAACTGCCCTCGCTTATGCAAGAGTCAACTGTGTAGGGTTCATTGTGATACACTGGATGACCATCTAAGGGGTCCTATAGGACATCCCTGAGTACCAGTGTAGTAAAACGTATAAATAGAAGGTCATACAGTTCACACTGCCTAAAGGCTTTTTATGTAGCCATAGATGGTCATGTGCAGTCAGTCACTCCTGGGTATCATAGGTAAATAGGCTTAATTTCAGTATCAGGAATTGCTTTTATATTACACCACTCCCCCTTGAGTATCAATAAAGGGTTATTACACCCAACTATCAGCGGACTAGGTAAGGTCACAACATGTCAGTCTTATGCAGAAAGACAGAGCGATATGGATCAGTGGTTGTGACGTTTGGGAGGTAATACCCTGGTGTCCACTGCACTGCAGACCACATGCAGACACACAGGAGAGCCAACACACTGTTCTGTCGGACATGAACCACACTGACCTGTCAACCCCGGCCAGTCGCATCGTACTGCCCGCAATGACAGCTGAACCTTTGTCCCTGTCATGGCTCCTCAGTGTAGAAACACATGCATGCACACAAATACACAAAGCACACATGCCTCTACATATCTGCTACAAAAGCGATGCAACATGAAGATCAACTCCCAGTGGCCTCTTGTGTCTTTCTCACCCCCTGTTTGCCAGCCAGCTCGACCACATGAGACGCTCAGATGGCCTTGTGACATGACAGCGACATTGCATTGATGCTCCGGAGAGCTCCTCGCAACTCCATCCGCGTCACCCTGCGCCACACATCTCCCGTCCCTCTGCTGACCCTTTAATGGAGAAGGTCCATGTTTCTGTCCCCCCCACAGAAGGTAGAAGAGAGAAAGAAACATAGATGCAAAGCAGATTTCTATTGTTGTGGTTCATGTTATGATTATGGGGTTATTTGGAGCTTGCTAGTGTCAAGCATTTCCCCTCTCACAGATAATTTGACGTTTGGATCGGCCTTGAAATAAGCCTATTTAGCTATAAATATGTACGACAGCTTTCTGACCAACTGGGAAAAAAAAATGATCTCTGGAGAATAATGAATTTGAATAAATGTATACGTTTATTGGTTTATATTACTTTTGTACTATTACCTGTTACTCTAACCAATCATCTTGCTAAATATGTTTATGAGGCACCTTTTAGTTTACTTGGATAATGATAGCGGGCTAGCTGACGCCTCACATCGTCAAGCTACCCTGAAAGGCCGCTCGATGTCTTCAATCGAAAGTGATGCTGTCTATGTAGGCAGCGATGCAACAAGGCGCCAACCTTCTGTCTCAAGCGTATCCAGTGATGGAGAAAGTTAGACTTTGCCCTGGCGTTGCCCCTAATGGGAGCTGACACCGCTGAAGCGACCCGGATGGACAGAAAGGAGGACCAGCATCTTGCAGGCGGCAGACCTCCCAATTATTTTTCTGACTGATAAGTGCTGCTCCTTGTTTAAGGCTTTCGCATGGATATGGAGCGAATGAGATGGAAGGATGCAAGAAGGGGAGGAGTAACACAGGGAATCTTGCTGGGGCCGGGTTGCATGGCTGACAGGTCTTGATCTGGCAGGATAGCAGGCTGTCACATACAACTTAAGACGAGGGCTTCTCCCCAGGGCTTACACACACACACACACGCACACGCACACACACAAACGCATGTACTCGTACTGTACACATCATGCATCATGTAAGCATGTGGAAACCATACACACGTGTGTTTACAAATATGTCACATCCCAAACACACAAACACACACTGTCAACATGTCAATGCATTCTGTATGGGCTTGTTATACTTGTCATACACACACACGCCACATTTGTAGCATGCAGTTGTTGCTGCGTTACTTCTGTCACGTGTCATGTACAAATACTGTCTCTTCCGCTTGGCCGGAGACATTGAAACACACAACAAATATCAACCGCCACAATCTGTTAATAGCAAGACAGATCAAATTTTTAAACAAATGTATTATTCCATTGTATTTGCTTTAATTGCTTTAATTAACTTTCTGATCCAATGATCGATCAATATAAAGCCTACTCTCTGAAACGAAATTATTTCCGCTTTTATTTCTTACTAGACATTGCACATCCTAAAATTATACATGACGCTGTGGTTAAACCATATATTTCTGTAACTAACAGAACATCAGTGGCAGCTGCATATGCTTGATGACAGGATGCCTCCTACAACAGGCAGGAAGCAAATACTGATGGCAAGCTTGTAGTAAAAATTTGGGTGATTCTGAAGAAAAAAAAAAAGTTTGACTTCATTCCAAAAATAACACAGAAATAATCATATGCTTATAAAATAATTACACCCCTCTGATCAGAGACACTTGACATTAGACAAATTGTTCCGTCAGTCACATTAATCCAAATCACTTAACAGCACCTCCTTAGTGTCAGCTCCTGTCTAAACAGCAGTGGTATCTGTGTCAAGACAGCCTATAATTTGCCTCACGTTGTTTTAAATGAACGCCATAATAAAGGTTATTCAATCCCTGCGAAGTGTCATAATCTAGAGCAAAGTGGTTGCATTACATCGGTGTCATCGCTGCGCTGTTAATGCCTCAGTGATCACAAGTACTGCTAACATGGCCCCCAGCCAGAAAAGACTGAGCAATATCAGAGGACGAGTTGTCTGTTTCTTTCCACATCCCTCAATAAAATCTGTCAGGAACTTTCCTGGACAGGATATTATTTTAGTTTTGTTTATTCTATATTCTACTTCCTTTCTCAGCAGAACAGAAAAAGAAGAAATAAGCAATAAATCGCTTCTTCCTCGTTTTCCCAAATCACTTATTGCAGCTTCTTTCTTTATCATTTCTTAATATTTTTTTTTTTTCTTCATTGCCGAAAGGGAATTTTCTTCTGCCTGACTGGGTTTGCAGCTTCAGCAACTTTGTTGTTCTTCAGGAGTTTCTACGGGTTAAACAAAAGTATAACTCCAGGATGCTTTTAAAAGGTAGAACCATATTGTGAAACAAATCTGAATCCCGTTTGGGTGAGAGACTCGCTAACCGCTGCACTGACCTCAACTCATTGCATAGCCTCTTGTAGCTCTTTGTACAAAACCCACTCAGGGATCCTTGGTGGTGCGTTTTTTTTAATACCCCCTGGAAGCCTTTATGCGTGCCTTCTCTCAAGCAATAGTCACTCCTTTTTCTTTAATTACAGTAAGTACAGCAGACCCCCCAGGCTTGTTTAAACAGATCAACCAGCAGAAGAAAGAAGAAAATGCTAATTAGTTTCACAATGTTGCTGACCATGCTAATTCCTTAGCACTGCTGGGTTTTATTGACAAAAGAAGGACAATAGGAATCTGTATTCAAATGACTTGCTCTGCCCTTGTATTTGAGTGCAGCTCCTGCAGCACGTACTTGCTACCAACTGCATATTTTTTTATGTTATTTAGTTTCGACAGAGTTAAATTGCACATAACCAAATGAGTTGCATGTGTTTGTATGTGCCTCTTTTGTTTCACATTTTGAATTGTCGAAGCCGTTGGGATTTCGGTATTAGGCTGTGCTTTATTGTCTGTCTCACATATTATGTGAATATTCAGAAAAAGTGTGTGTGTTTAGGTGCGTGAGTGTGTGTGCTTCCGTTGCTGTGTGTATGCATGTGTCAACTCTCGATCCTTAACTCGGGTGCAATGCAGAAAGCTTCTAATACATTCCATGTTTCTGAGCTGAGAGAATATGTGTGCGTTTGTGTGTGCGTGTGCGTGTGTTTGTGTGTGTGTGTGTGTGTGTGTGTGTGAGGAGAAAGAGTCAGAATCAGGATCAATACTATTGACCTGTTTACCTTGGTGCCGAGCATACGGGCCAGCTCTCCAGTTTACCACTTGAAACATTAAAAGCAGACTATTAGTAATACTTTGGTCCTCCTCTTTACTGATTGGACAACCTGCACTGGGGCAATCCACCAAATAGACATGAAGAGAGCGGAGGGAGGAGGTGAGAGGTAGAGGGAAAAAAGGGGGTTAAACAGAGAAAGAGAGAGAGAGACCCTGAATCTAATCCTCTTGACTTAAAGCTATCAGGTTTGGCCCATGTCTCGCCGCTTGCCTCTAAACTTGATGTGGTCACTCAACCCTATCGAGCTGCAGGGCATTGTGGTCCGTCCGTCTCTGCCACACTCACCCCCCGACCCTCAGGCGCTTTTGTGCTCCCGGCTTCCCACCTCCTCCCCTCTCCGTTTTTTCTCATCCTCCTCCACACCACCAAAACAGAATTTCTTTAAATGCTTAATTTTCCCCCCCTTTGGCTTCCTTTTTTGCAAGCACCCTCTTACTTGTTTGTCCATCGATTTTTCATCCCTCTCCAGCCACTGCCCCCTTCCCCTCCCGCTCCTCCTCCTCCCTCTCTTCCACTTGCGACTCCCCTCAGCTCTTCGTCTGCATCTCCCCAGTCTCTCCTGCTCCCCTCTGTTGTTGATGCAAACTGATTTATTTACTTATTTTAAGCTTGTTGCCCAGGTAATTTGTGGCAGGTAATGGCTTTCAGTGAATCTACTTTGCGCTCTTTGAATTCCTTTTCCGACCCTTGTATCATCCCGGCCCATCTCCCTGCACATCCCCTTTGTCCCATTTGCTCTCCTCCTCACTCTCTCTCCTTTCTGCTCTCTGCCAGTGTATTTTTAATTCCCCTAGATATTGGCGGTGTGAGGAACATGCATGGTATAATGTCTCTGAAGCCCACCTGAGGAGGTGATTGACACCTGGCCCTCTGCTGTGGAGGCCTCTCGCTCCTGTCCCCCACCCCCCCGGTTCTTGTGTCCACTGGGGCAGTAAAAGAACAGTAGACGTCTGCATGAACCGGGAGGAGGGAGGAAGAATTTGATTAAACGTTGCATCTTTGTATTTTTGGAAACACCAAAATGACCATCGTAATGCAGCAGGGAGACATAACCGAGTGCTGTCTCTCACCCGAAATGATCCCTGCATCGTTAACCGTGAAGGCACGGCAAAGAGGGTGACCTGGGGTACTGTGTGTCTGAGTGTGTATAGGCTGGTGAAATCACAAAGAGGGTCTCCCTGTCGCTACATCGCCAACTACACTCTTCTATTTTGCTCTTTCTCTCCCTCTTTCCATTTCCTTGCCCCCAACTTCTCCTCCACTGTGGCCATATCCATTAGTATTCATAGGAGAGACTCTGTTGGGGGGGTAAATAAGGCTTCTGGCTGTTCCCCACACCAGCTGGCGTACTGGGGCTGGCTGTAGAACTGGACTGGACACTTACACAAACAAGAAGAGGGCACTTGACAATTAAAAAAAAACCCTCAAAAAACAGGTTAAGAATTACAGTGCAATTATTCAGTGTTTAATTTAAACATGAATAATCTTCATCCAATGTATACTTTAAAATAAAATATACTTTACTCTGCTGTATTACACATAATACTTTTCAATTCTGCTCCTTCAGTAGCGGTCTGCGGTATGGTACTCACATTTCATTATTTAATGCAGATTATAGAGCACACGGTGAACAAACAGGCAGCATCATCTCAGAGTTGGGAGTTGAAAAAATAATAGATGTTTAGCACACTGACTTTCCTTCCCACTCTGTATTAATGCAGCCAGGCATCTTTCATTTATATCACATGTCTGAGAGAAACGTCCAGTTATCTACAATACGTTTCTGTTTTCTTTAAATCCAGATGGGAACGCGGGTCCCTAATGAATAAGTTATGTGTTTGATGGGCAGGTATAAAGAAAAACAGCTGCCCTGTCCTTCCAGAGGGGGACAGTAGAGAGCAGGGAGACCATACTCACCCTTTGCCTTTATCTGAGAGTAGGAGTGAGGGCAGAAGGAAAAGAAAGAGTCGACTAACCTCACAATATCACTAAGAATCAAAGAAGGAGAGTGTTCAGTGCTGCACAAAGGCATTAAAAATATCCACATCAGTGAAAACATATCTAAACATACTGTACAAATTCAAAATAAAATACATAAAAGGAGTGTTGGGGTGGTCACAGACACACATACACATACTCTTGTACTTCCTTCAGGCATAATCCAGAGGTCAGGGTAGAATTCATCTCCCTTAATCATGCAGATGAACTTGACCTTGGCTGGCCTTGGCACTTGGTCACATCAGCACCCCTATCCGGCCTCGCTTTGCATCTCTGATTGTGTTAAATCATGTTTCCCTATCATCAGCAGACATCGGATGGACAGCATCCTTCTCCGAGCACATACATACGGGGATAATTGCCGAGACCTTTAAAAGCCTTTCAGAAAAGAAACAGGAATATCAACATAATTCTGATTAAAGGGGAATATTAGCAGCATAAAGTAAAGGATGCCCGGCAATATTGGATATATTGAACAAAGAGATGCAAGAGTTGTAAATCGGAGGGTCCTTGGGAATACTGCGATGATGTGTTCAGCCATGAAGAGGGGGCCAGCCCATTGGAGGGCCCCTAAATGAAGAGGCTGACCTTCAACAAGCCCTCTCTCTGTTCATTAGCCACGTGGTGCTTATCTACAACAACACTGCTGAGGAGAATATGAGGCCAGCGGGCCCGGCAAAAGTCAATGAAGCACTACAGGTGGAGCGATCAGCATCTGAATTAAGTTCAAGGTGGTGGACTCTTTTCATTCTTCCCCCTGCCGACTCCAGCCTCCCCACAGCCACATTAAGAAACACATAAATGTACTTAAAAGCACATACAGAATATTATAATAAAGCCGTCTTTTTTTATAATACGCTGTACGTAAGAGCCAAATTGAAAGAAAGTGGTGAGGATTGACTACATGACATGTTTAGACGTGTTTATTTACGAAAAGGTGCAGCATGTGGAGTAAATTAAGTTGAAAAAAAATGTGCATCATGTACAATGACCAGTGTCAGAGGTGATCACTTTATATCTTTCTTATCCAGACAGAAGGGAACCAGCCTACATTACCGTTAGGGATGACTTACATGTCTTCATATCGGTGTTATTTGGCTCCTCTTTTTTGACACGGCAGCAAAGAAAAAGTGCTGAAAGACTCTCAGCCTTTCTTCATATGTTTGAATGAGCCCAAATTCAGATTCAAATTCTTTCCACCTACTGGATCTCCTCCAAGTCTGTAACATTACTGAATGTCATCGTATTTGCTGAAAGTCTGATGAAAGTCACAAGACGAATATAAGCTGAAACAAAATTTTGGCTGATGAATCAGTGCATCCATATCTGGACACAATTATCCCTTTAATTTTGGCTATTTGGGGCAGGAAAAGATCTTATATAATACTTAGCATGATGAGGTGGCAATACAGAATTAGACGAAACAGTAAGCAAACGGACATAAATTGAAGAACCTGTGTGTGCAGACCCAATTCAAGTGCAGATATGGGGGTTGGGAGAGGGGGTAAATAGATGAATAAAGAACAGAGAGGGAGAGTGCAGACACAGAACATGGTCGATAGTGTCAAAAGCAGATGACAGATCTTAAAGAATGAATATTGATCTTTAGGGGCCCTTTACTCAGGCGACCTGTGGGAGGTCAGCTTGTGTAATTAGACCAGTGGAGGTCCAACACTGGACCGGGGATGAGGTTGGTGTTGGAGGACGAGGCTACAGCTTGGAGGGATTTTGCAGACAGTATTAAGAATGAGCATTTACATATGATATGTGGACAAGCTGCGTAGAAACTTTGAATGATTGTAAATGTTGTGCAATAATTTGGCAGCAAATGTCAATTTCTTATATGTTCTGCTTTAAAAAAAAAAATCTGATTGCTGGAGTCGCCCATGTACATTTATCAGAAACTGATTCCATGTCTATAATCAGGTAAGCTGTCAGAAATATAATTTTTTTATCCCAAAAAATTTGTGTTGTGCCAGTGGGTTGGGGTGATGGGAGTTGAAGTGGTAAATGCGGGATATCATGGATAAGGTGCTGTTTATTGGAGCGGGCCGGCGAAGGATTAAAGTCCATACAACCCTGGGCTACAGACAAACAGGGTCCTACTTGATGATTGCTCTTGCTGTGTCTATCTGTGCATTGTAAATACACACTTCAATCTAAGGAAGTGTGTGTGAAGCCCTGTATCAGTCACCCTAACACACATCTGAACTCAACTACACAGATATATATTCCCAAGCAAACATAGAAAAAGGGGCACGCACAGATGACTGTTCATGCAGGCACTGTCCCTTATGCAGTCTCACACACACCCACATATGCACACATGCATGTGCTGTCGCTTTATCTGTTTGGCTGTGGATAAATGCGGGTAGCAGAGACTGAGTGTGGCTGTAATCCGTGTATCATTGGCTTTATCCGCTGCAGAAGCACTGCTGATTTAGTGCTCCACAGCCTTGGTAATGGGCCCATGACACACACGCAAACACAGCACACATAGCACGCCGTGCAGTGCATCCACCACACATGCTTTGTCCTCTCTAAGATGTGAATTCTCACTGCTTGACCCTCGGTTCAGGCACACATATGCATACACCCCCATGCACACGTTTATGTAAAGACAAAAAAAAAAAAAAGTACCCAAGCATGGATGTTCTCACAAGCATGCACAGTTGCATGAGCTCACGCGCACACAGACACACACATCAGCAGCGGTATGGTTGTCACCGCCCGGGGACGTCTCATGGTAAGGTGAACTCGGAGTGAACCTGCTCCAAACATAAATAACATCTCTCTCTCATCTCTCCGAAGCCCCCTCAGCCCTTCTTCCTACCCTAACTCTCTTTTTCTCTCGTTCGTTTTCTTAAGTCCCTCACTCGTCCTACCTTACAGTTTTTCCTCACTCTTTCAAATGAGTGGTGATTAAAAAAAAAAATCTGAGCATTAACACAAAAGAGGTGTATTCCGTGGCTCGAAAAACCCACACGCGGTACATACATAGTCTTGAGGTCATGCATTGAAGTACCCTCGACAGCGCATGGCAACTATTTGCAAACGTTGCCGCAAAGTGACTTTCAAGAGACTTGAGATTATTTCGCCTGGGTGTTTCTGCAAAAGTACAGTCATACCACTTCTGAACGAAGCGGGCGAGAACACAATCAGAGCGCACAATACAATATCTATCACTAATAACCTGCCTCCGCCTCATGTTTATAGCTATTTATATGAGAGAATCCGCCTCCTCCTCCTCTTAATCACTGTTAGTCTGTATCTTTGGTCCCCCTGCTAGCCCTTCCTGTTAACACACGAGGCGTTTATTGATAGTCCATTCCCATTAGTGCTGTTTACCTGTCAGGGCACCCTGGGATAATGAGAGAGCTTTGGGGAGGAAAAATGAGTAGGGACGGTTAACCGCTAATGGATGTTTACACCCTCCCTGGATACTGCTCTGTTTGCCGCCACCTCTGCTGGTACCGCTACCACTAGCCCCAGACCGGCACATCGGCTAATTGGTACTGCACTGAAAGGCCAATCTGGGCCTATTTGATTATCATGGGATTAGGGTGGATGGAGAGGGCATGGTAGACCCAGGAGCCAGATAAGTAGGGGGGGTTGGTGTTAGAGAGTGGGGGTAGCATTTGGGTTTGTGGACCTAATCGATATCTAGAGAGCAGGGGCTTTGGATGGGCTGAGTGCAGACATCGGAGAGGGAGCTAGATGGGGGTTTGAAGGGGTATGTACGAGGGTCATAACTTCAGCCCTACGTCAAAAGGTTTCTTTTAGAGCACTATTAGTGCTGGTGGTGAAGGGTAATTGTGCCATTAGAGCTGTAAGTGATACTAAATGGTACAGGTATGGTAAAGAAACTCCTGCGCAAAGTGAGCTGGCAAGTGATCTAATGCAAATCTTCAATCAGGCATCTTAATAGCTGATGTATCCTTGAGAAAAGCACCAATAATTGTTTCAGTATGACAAATGAAGATATCTCAGTCCAACCAGGGCAACTTGCCTTGAGTCCTTTGATTCAGTCTCAGGAGCATTATGCATTTTTATTTTGCAGAATTCCTTCAGCCATGCAAGTCAGGAGGTTTGAGCGTCGGAGACGAGCTTCTGAATGATATCCTGGAACACTGATGTGGAAGCACGTACAGAGGAGACTCCATGTTCAACTAACTATATGGATCCAATATTGCTCCAGGATTGCACAGTCCCCAGAGAAGATCAATTTGTGCCTTTATTAGATAATAACGGAAATCTTATGAGCGCCGGAATAACTGTGGAAGGTATTTATCTGTTTATCGAATGGCTGAGCTTATAACCTCTTTATTCTCATCCTCCTCATTGTCCTCCCTCTGTTTTACCTCAGCAAAGGTTGGTTAGGTTAGGGCATGTTGATATATGCTGCAAATTATGAACATTTCAATGGCCTGCCTCAATACTCCACATGGTCAGATCGTGTGCTGTATCTGATCAGCTGACAGCTCAGTTTCATCAGTAATTAAAAGTAAACAAGAAACCAGGGGATAGTAGACAGACAAACACAATCAGCGAAGGAGAGAGCGATGTAGTTGGAGCTACAATTACCAGGCAGGCCTCTAGTGTCTCATTGGGTGTCTATTAAGAGGGGGGCCTGGCTCATTGTAATGATGGCAGAGTTTAATTACTTCCACACGGCGCCTGTTGTAAAACATGCTGATAAATGAGCCAACAGGACAGCACATCATTATTTTTCTATGGTGCCAGGCTGCTCGTACATGATTATTAGAGTGGGAGGGAGGTTCCGATACCTGCGTGAGCCCGAGAACGCAGGGGAAAGGAAGGATTGTGGCATTTCTTGTGTGTGTGTGTGTGTGTGTGTTTGTGTGTGTGGAGCTGACATATTGAACCGACTTGCAGATGCCAAACCGAACACAATACGAAACATTTAAACCAACAAATGCTATTGTGATATTGTTGATGATATCAGGCCACCAGTGTGGCTGTTATATATTCATAACAATACTTTTTGGCGGTGTTATTCACTGAGCACAGGACTACCACCACTGAGCACTGTGTGCACTAATGCAGCATAAATACAAGTATGCACCCACTCTATACCACGTCTCACAAACAAATATACATATTCAAAGTCATTAATTTTACATTCTTTTAGAGAGGGGGCATGTGTGCACCCCCCATCTGATTAATTGTGTTCCTCCTCCACCATTATTAAATCGCTGAGGTAAATATCCCCCACACAATAAATCCCTCTTGGCCCATGATTAATCAAAAGGCACGCAAACCTAAGACTGGTGGCGGGCAGGTAGAGTTACTGTGCTAAATCATCTTTATTGCACGACGAGCAGGTTTATGCATGTGCTCAGGGTCCTTTGCCATAGTGGAGTGGAGTCTATGCTTGGCTTCTGGTCAACCACCTCAGGGTCACACATGCTCACATCAGGACCTTTGTGTCATTGATTTGCCAACTTGAACAGGGCACAGAGGTGCACATGATGGGAGCGAAATAGACTCTGTGGAGGCCGAGTGATTAGAAGGAGTATTGACAAGTTTATCAGAGAGTCCCAAAACTAAAGTAACCAAAAGGGTGCTGCTGTATCTGGGTTTTCTTTCTGGGTGTCTGTAGCACCGATTGGCAACCCATCTACACAGTGGTCATACTAGGATGATAGTGGGTTGCATAATTAGAGTGGGTACCTCCTTGTGTACTACTGGCATGTAGGAGACGGTTGAGGAGCATTCACATGGAGCAGAGATGGACAATCTGTAACACCTTGACCTCTGTAAATCTCACCTAACATAAGAGATCATCTGCAGCCGTGTTGCGCGCGACACTAGCTTGGGGTTTTTCCACCAAGCTAATATTAGCGTAATGACTTCATTCTGTCCTGTTGAACTTCATCAATGTCCTTTTACTCAGAGGTCTTTCTTGTCGTATTGACTGGAAATGACAATGTTTGGAGTATCAGAGCCTCGTTATTTCCATTTAGCGCAAAAGTGCTGATGCTAATTTACTGGCTGCATAATGACTTTTACACGTATTGGATTAATAGGGTCTAAGTAGAGCAGAAGAGGCTGTTGCGGTATGTGGTTTAACTTCACCTTATGTTAAACACTAATTGATTCCAATGCATTTTTAAACACTTGACTAATTGGTGATTACACTTTCAAAACATGCCCTGTTGCTGCTCTGGCAGAATCGCAGGGTTGCTGAGTGCGAAGATGCAGTTTAAAGGGCATAGTCTTCTTGGCATCCACAACTAAATGTCACAGTTGTCTGTTAATGTGTCAACCAAATCAAACATGCACAGTGGTCGAGGGATGTTAAGTGACAGGTGACCTTGGTGGTGTGATGGAAAACTGGGCCCTCTGATCTATGAGTGGGAAACCCTGTCTCGTCCTGTCGAGAGACGTATGCCCAACCAATTAGACATGAAATGGCAGTGACACTCACACGCCCCTTATCAAAACAGTCTTCAAGTGTGTTCATGAATTCAAATGAAATATGCTTCTCTGCTTCAAATTTACAGACAGTGACATGCGAGATTCAGTCGGTGTACTTGTATCTAGGTCAAAATGTGTAACGACTTTGGCGGAGGTCAAAAAGGTTTGATTTAAAATGTTACCTTCTTAAGACATACAACCTTATAGGAAAAAAAATCCCCTCGCCTATCTTACTCATCGTCTTGCCTTGTCAGGTTTGCATAATGTGTAGAAAAAGATAGGGATTTATTTATTATTTTCTACTCTTCCTTTACCTCTAGTTACCCCGTGTAGGACAAACTCCTCCATTGGATGACTCACAGAGCTCCCAGACACCTGGTTGGGTCATCTGTGAGGCATCTGACCTCCCATACACACACCTGCCCCCCTCCTACATCTATTACTGGGCCCCACAGTGTTCCATAATGTTCTGAGTAGTCAAGCATATAAATAAAGGTGAAGCAAAATGACTGCCTCTGTCTTGACAGAAGTGCTGAACCACAAAGAACACCTTGAAGGGCATGTTAACTGTCAATAGAGTTCTGTGTAAGCCCCTTCAATTAACATAAAACTAAACAGCTCCCCAGTTTGCCGCTATATAACTCTGGCGCTGTCTCCCCTCACCCGTTCGGTGTTGGCTGCCATCATGCAGTCTAGCCGCTGAGGAGGCAGTAAACAACATCTCACCATGTACATGCACAGAGGTGGTTGCAAACACGCATAATGAAATTCAAGACACACATTCAGTCCCAAATTCGCCCACAACAAATTCAAACACACACTTGTAAAGCTTCCACACAGTCCTTGCAAATAAAGCCCAACTAGGCCGTGTTCACATTTTGCGCACGCACACACACACACAGACAGACGTACGCACACACACGAATGGCACCCGTACACACGAATTTGAAAAATCCCATTTACTGTGATGCTACGTGACTGAACATAGCTAGCGTAGCGTAGCTTACCCCTTCTCTCCCAGGCTCATGGTAATGCTGCATGAGATTTGTGATGCAGTGGGGAGATGCATATGGAGGACCTGTGCTCAGATCTCTCGGTCATGCACCCCATTAGCTCCTGCTGTTGATGCTGTTGCTATCAAAGCTGAAGTAAACTGCTCAGCAGTCAGCTGTATGCCTAAGCACAGAGACGGACACAGGCTAGGAATCACACGACACCGCTAAGATAGGCCATCGTGTAATTAGGATGTGTGAGTAGGAAATCCGAAGGTAACTGCGGGGTCACAATCATCACGTCATGGTGTAGGATCAGCCTAATCTGTAATGTGCTGCAGAAATGCAGCTTTGTTGTGCACATGCAGAGACTTCAATGCCAGATTTTAAACTAATTGTGTATTTCTTATCGGATTTAACTATAGTGAAGTATTTCATCATGCAGATTCTCAGACTGCGTAGAATCAAAACAATCTAAAGAGGATAATTTGCCCTAAAGACAAACAGAATGATGAAAATGCCCAGGATGAATGGACTGAATGATTCAACCCTCTTTGTCTACATAGCCCCTAATGTGTTTGGGTTTTGAGATAACATGCAGTAAAGGCTGGTATTCTTCTGCACATCACAAAAAAAAAAATCCAATGGCAGCTTTCACATTTGCTTCCCATCACTGATGAATCCTGGGGAGGCGTTATTTGTGCAGCACACAACAGTGCTGCTCTGTTGTAATTGCCTAGGCTTTGCAAAGGGCCACTCGTCTTTCATTCCCCTGCCAACACAAATGCATATTTGTGGAGGTGAAACTAACATGCTTAGTTGTTGTTTTCCTGCTTCACCATTATTCAGCGGGACTTAGTTCTGGTGTGGATTTGCTCCCTTTGCACCTGCAGCAATGCGCCTATGTCTCAAGGAGAAGGATGGCATCAGCTGATATTGGATGGCAGCAATTCAAACCATGGTTCCTTTTCTGTGGGCGCTCCTGTTCAGCAAAGTAGATTGCTGGAGGAGGTTGATATATACCTACCTTTCTTCATTTGTTGGTCCCTTTCTTTTTTCCAAAGTATCATTCTTTACCCCCAGCCTGTGTCTGCACCTCATCCCCGCATCCCCCTTCTCGCTTGACTCAGAGAAGGCCGATGAGATGGTTTCTTTAAAGCGAAACTAGGCTGCTGACATTGGAGAAAGAACAAGAATAGATGAAAGATCTGGATGAAAAATAAGATAGAAACACAAGTCTGTATTAAACAAGACTAAACTGTGATCAAAGACTGGAGGTAAAAAGGAGATAGCAAAGAATGATAGGGGACAAAAGAGTCCAAGAGGTGTCTGTGCGCGACAAAAGGTTGCTCATCCTATTGCCTCATCGGCTTTATCCCTTTGGTGTAGCACGCTGGTTTTAGGTTTGCGGAGAGACTCCGGCGTGAAATTCTGCTAAGCATGGTTAGGAGCTACGGAACATGGAACACGGATGAGCTGGGATTAGGGAGGCCCAAAGCCCTCCCTTCATCTGTGCCTTGTAGGGTGTCTGTGATCTGGATGGTGCTCAGTGGGCGACACATGCTTGTCAATGTCCACTGGCTGCACAAACGATTGGAGGTCTTGCGCACAGTGTCTAGGCCACACGCCACCTCCACAAATCCTCTGCTCTCCCACGGTGCCGCTCATCTATACACCTCTTGCTCACCCCCCTCCCGGCCTACATTTTCAATCCTTGTCTTCATCTGCACTCCTGTTCGCTCTCCAAATGTGTTCTTACTGTGATCCCATCACGTCTGGAAGCGCACTCGGCCACTTAGGCAGATGTATGTGCTGCCGGAGTTGTTGTGTGTTTACAGGGGTCTCAACGTTTGCCTGTATGTCCGTGTCTGGCTTGGCCTTGCATAGAATAAAGTAGCACAGGACATGGGTGTGAATTTATTGCCTGAGCTCAGTCTTTGTGTGTCCATCTGTGCGCACTGATGACTGTGCATGTCAAGGGCCCATATGCTGTCCTCATCGAGTGCTCCTCGTCGTCTACTCTTTTTTTTGTCCCGTGCTTCAATGCCGGCCATACTTGCACACGCTTTTCATCCGCAGTCAATACCTATTGAACTGATCATGAAAGGGAAATGACAGGTAGTTCATAACTTCCAAGGCTGATCAATAAGTACCTGCACCGGCCCAACCCATTCCTGAATCCCCTCCTCTCCAAGAACTTAAGAACCACCTTTTCATGCACAGCATGCCTGATTGAAGAGAAGGACGTAATTAAAGATAAATGTTTGTTAAAGTAGCTGTGTAAAATGTTCTTTAGGATTATGAATGATACAACCAGTGCTTCAGTTCAAAAGAGGCTGTTTATTTTATACTTGACCTTTCAGCAGGTGACATATAAGTGGTTATCACGCAGGTGTTTCAGGGGAAAACTTCATCCCAATTAGGGCTGTAAAGAATTTGCATAGTGTGATTTTTATCGTGTACATTTCTGCATTGGTTTAAACGTATCTGATGGCACATTCATAACTATTGTGCAGTTACGAGGGTTTGGTTCGACTGTTATTTCAGTAACGGGGAAAGGAATAAGAGCAACTGCACTTTACGTGGTGTTGACTTATCAGGTGAAGTCTTTCATGCTGGAGATACATGGTGAGCCATCAAGGAAATATGTAGATGAGGGGGAGGTCTTTAAAAGGGATTAATGATATTGATTCTGAGCTGCTCAATATCAACTGAAACGAATATTTTGCATTAGGAGAAACTGTGTTTGACTACCTTTATTGGCCTCATTCTGCATGTCTGACTGTCTGTACATCTATTCATTCATTCTTATGCACACATCGATTGTAGTGTGTGTATTTCTGTATTTCTACACTGTGCTACACTGTGTGACTGTTTATGTCTTGGCATCTCAGAGGTGCAGTGAAGTCACAACAAAGCCCTACAGCCCTCAAAAAACACACACTTGTCCCCCGAGTCCAGGGACATCGACACAGAAGACAGAGGAGTCTTTTGAGGGCCAAAATGAGAAAAGCTCGAGGGCCCAGGGAAGCTAAGGAAGAAAAAAAAAAAGTTGAAGAGGGGAATAAATGGTAAATATCTCTGCTTACTTTTCAAACATGAGAAAGGCCCTCGATTGCAAAGCTTGAAATGCTGAACTTGTGTCCGGTTACGACCAGCCAGCAGGCAGCTGAGGCTCTAACATTTCGCTCTGTATCTTAGACTCTCTCTCTCTCTCTCTCTCTCTCTTGCTGATGCTTTCTCTCTCGACCTCCCGTTCAAAGCAAAGTTGGCTCCTTATTTATGTGCAAATTTGCTCTTAGGCCCTACGAGGGTGGCGCGCATGCTGAATCTCTCCTTTCTGGGCTTTAGCAGATTATCCCGCTGCTCCCTTTGGTCCCCGTCGCCCTAAGCCCAGCTGCCCCGACCTTTTGTCATTGAGACTTTCTCTTCTCGCCTTGGTGTCTTTCTTTACCTCTCTTTCCCTCTCCCCCCTTTTCCCCATCCCTCTGTACACTTCCCCCATGCCGCAAGGCATGAACTACTGCTCCAGACACCACAGCCATCAACCCCCTTTTCCTCATCTTTCTCCTTCTGTCTTCTCCTCCATCTTGTCCCTTGCCTCTCCTCTCCGTCTCCTGTCTCCCTCCTCGCTCCCTCTCAAAGGGCCATTATATCGCTCTCTTCATGGACAAAGGGCCCTGGAGAGACAGAGGGGGAGGGAGGGAGGAAGAGAGAGAGAGAGGGAACATTGCCGGTGCTTTGCTCTCTCGTTCCTAATCGATGAAAGTGGCCCACGTGGAGCTCTGAAGGATAATCAATACTCTTTTTTCCCCCTTTTTTTCTCCCTATCTTTTTTCTTGACTGTCCGTTTTGTTGCTGACTCTGACAAAATGGGTTGGCAGAGTAGAATACGTGTTTGGGGGGGGGACACACATCCCCTGATCACCGCTCTATGGGGGGTTCCAGAGGATTGGTTTATAGGCGTGTTTCTTAAGATGTGTTCGTCAGCCTCTGCAAATCAACTTTTGTGTGTATGTGTGTGTGTAGGGAGGGATGAAACATTAGGTGCTCGGAAAAAGCAAAGCTGTCGGGAAAATATAGAATTAATTCAGTAACGTGACCTCCTCCGAGCCCATCTGTATCCCTACGCCAGCCTCCCATCCCGTCCTACCCGCTGACACATTTGCCCCTTTTCTCTTGCCATTGCCTCCCTGCCAGGTTAGGTTGCTGAGCAAACAGAAGGCTAAGAGTTGACTCTTTTTCTATCTTAGCTCGCCGTATGGGCACATGGAAGGATTTGGGAAGCCTCAGCCTGCTAAGCCACTTCATTGTATTCTTCCCCATCTTCCCTCTCTCGCCTCTCCCCTCACTCTGTCTTTAGCTGTTCCCACACTGTCTAGGGGTCCGTCTAGTCCACCGACATATATGAGAGCAATGTCATCTGTTTAACATAAAAAAAAAAAATCATCCTATACACAGTGAACAATGAATGAAGTAGTTTGTAACAAGGTTTATAAGATGTGTTCGAGGGATGAAGTGTTGTGTAGTGTTCATTATAGCACACTGAGGGTCTGTGAGTCTGACATAGGAAACATTTCATATGCACAACTGACAGTCTGATTGGTCCATCAGAGGCTACGACCTTCATCAGGTACATCCACTTGAAGACGTGGACGTGGAAGATGAATACGAAATAAACCTGCAGCTTGCTTTAGATACTTGGATACTGTATTGATATACTTCAGTGAGATAATTGAATGAAATTCGGTCATTTCATTAAAATCAATTTAGGTTTTCTGTGTTAAGACGCAGCTTGCTCCACACACACACACACACACACACACTTACGTATCACATGTGTAACACTGCACCTCGAGGACCTTGTGCCTCCCCTCCTCATTGCTTCACACACCTGTCTAACTGGATATTTAACAGCTTTTCCCTTCCCTATCACCCTCCCAGCCCCAGCAGAGAGAAACAATTATGCTCAACTCTGCCACCGAAATGACAACGCGACATCCTCCTCACTTCACTCCTCCCGACTGTTAACCGTATGTGGTAATTACCTTTCTGCAGCATCTTCACAGTCACTTTATTAGTCTCCTAACAAGGCTTCTTATAATATAAATAGCAGCCAATAAAATGGCAATTAACCTTGCAAATAGGTATAAATGATTGTCCAGGAGACAAGGGGAGAGTGAGGGAAGGAGGAGAGATGGGGAGAAGGAGCATGCAGGGAAACGGTGGGAGATGATGCGGTCCATAGGCAAACTGCTCCCACAGCCATTGTTTGTTGTGTCTGCGCTGCACCATTGTTTCGGTGCCTATTAACCTCTTGGCCCTCTGTGCGAGAGCGGGAAAGGATGGGCGGATTCAAAATGACAGACATGGCCTTGTGACATGGGAGGTGAGGAGTGGTTTTAACAGGGGCTTAGGGGCAGTGTCGACGCTCTCTGTCTGGCTGAATAAGAAAGGGGGGGTTGAACGGACTGCGTGTGTGCATGGGAGATATGGAGAGTGCGTTTGGACGGGAGGGGGGTTACGTCTGTCTGACCAGATGGGGGAGGAATGGGCCAGCCCAAGACTAGTCAGGGTAACGGGATATCTGTTTCCTTACCAAAGCAAAACTTTTGCCTATAAAACTTGTATTTCAATCAATCTGTGCTGCAGTGATCGGGGAATGGAGCTGTGGTAACGACTGCTGGGGGGCTGTTGTTGTATACAATAACTAGCTTCGGTATTACTTTGACTTTAGACTGTCAAAAACAATCTACTTATCCACTTCCCTACTCTTCTTGTTGACAAACTATAGCTTTCTGTTGTCCCTCCAAACCCCCCTGTTGTTTCATGCATAGTGGTGATCCTGACTCTGCGAGTACGTCAAGAAGCCACTTGGAAAAGCCTGTTTGCTGTACATGGAAACGCACTTTTTCCTGCATATGAATGACGCAATCTCCGCCTCCTCTTATGTGTCCAAGTATTACAGGCTTGTGAGAACAGGCAAGCTCGCCCCTGAGAGCCTTACCTGTGCTCAAGTCAGGAGTGAAACGACAACTCTTGCCACACATTGAGAGATGGTGGGAAGAAGAGAGCGGAGGAAGGTAGACCTAAGAGGATGAACCGTGGGATTTAGAGTCCTGTGGGTAGGGCAGAATGCCAGATATTCTAGCTGAAAGTCCTGTGGATCAGATGAAGCTGTCAAGCAGGGCAGCGAGATGAGAGAGCCAGGGGGAGAGGGAGCTTGGAGATGGAGTCCAGGCAGGGAAGCTCAGCAGAGAGCAGAGACAGAGAGCTTAGGCTGAGGATCAGGGTTGTTTTACAGGAAACTGTCAAAGGTAGGGAGAGAGAGGAAGCTGAGATAGCATGTGACTAGAAAATCAATGAGGTGAAGAAAGTTTAACAAAAAATAATTCCCACAAAGATCAGATTAAGAAAATAGGTTAAATTCCGTTTTGGCTTGATTTATATGATGAACGGAGCACTTCAGTGGTACTCGGACAACTTAGCGGTAATTTCCTGAAATCAGCTGCCACCTTGAGCCAAAAGACGTCTGAGTAACAAGACATAAAGGGTCAGGCAGTGAACGTCGAGGAGGAGACTCGACAAGACATATGAGCAGTGTTTAACGTGTCGTTGTGTGTCTGGGCTTCCCCCGTCTCGGGAGCCTGAGAAAGTAGTGTTAAATTACGCAGAAGGAGGTAGCGGGACCTTGTCAGGATGTAGCGTGGCATTGTAGTGAGTGCAGTGGATGGACGTGGCACTAGTTTGTGCCCCCCGGAGTGTCCTGTCAGGCCTCATGACCACATTGTGCAAACATACACAGGAGCTCACGCACACACAATGCAGGGGGGAGAGGAGAGATTAAAGGGCAAGTGAGGAAAAGCGAACTATGAGCTCACTATCTTTATCTTTTTGCACACTTACGACTGTTTTGCCATTTATTTGTATTCATTACTACTATTCAATACTATATTGTTGCAATTTCGATTAACTAACATTTCTCTATTTTGGCTCTCTTGTTGGCACTTTGTAACTAAGTTATAAACTGACGGTTGACAAACATATCGGCTGCAGTCAAAGGACACTACTCGACACTCGTCTTCGTGTCTTACATGGCTGCAATCATCATCACACAGACACGGTGGGACAGGAAAAAAGTTTTGGATTTCAGGGTAAAAGGGAAAAGGTAATGGGAAGGGGTTACGGCGGTGATGATGGGAGACAGGCTGAAGCAGAGGGCAGCCGGGCAGATGGGTGAGCAGGCTGGCCGGCAAGCGGAGACAGAGCTCTGAATGGCGGGTGAGCGAGTGTGCTGGCTGACAGGCTGAAGACAGAGGGCCAGCAGGTAGGACAGCATGGAGGTTGCAAGCAGGCTAAAAGCAGAGGGCAGGTAGGTAGGAGAGTGTAGACCTGACTGGAAGGTGGGGGGTATATGGCAGGCAATCAAGCGTAGAGCTGACGGGCAGGCAAAGAGAGAGGACAGGTAGGTAGGAGAGCATGGAGCTGGAGGGCGGGTCAAAGGTCGAGGGCAGGTAGGCACATGAGTCACTGTGCTGGTTTGTAGGCGGAAGGCAGAGGGCAGGCAGATAGACGAGTGTTCAGCTGGAAGGCTCCACATGTAGCAATGATAATTACAATCGAAAGAAGAAGAACAGATTTTAAGAAAGTGAAACAATCTTATCCTTATGGGGACAGACTGACGTATTTCAGACAGGTAAGAAGTGACAACCCTAAACTACTGACCGAGCGTCGCTATCGTATGGCGAGTTACACGCAAAGCATTCGAGGATGAGCAGCTGTCTGCTGATCTGCAGGTCGGGTAGATGGAATGTTGTCACACATCGCAGCTGCACCTTTTTACATTCAAAATACATACAATGCAAACTAGAAGTTCATTAAGGCTGCTTTAGAGTTATGAATGAATATGAAGAATTTCCTGGCATCTTTTTAAATAATGGATTTCACATAGACCTTTATACAATACTGAGATATGTACATGTCCTTGTTCCTTGTCTGTTCTCTTATGTGTGGATCCACTGATTCAGTCTGAACCTGTTTGTTTGTCTCAAGGTGCCAAAGGATGTCATTCAGCAGTCAGTCGGATGCTCCATTGTGCTACGTGGAGCTAAAACCTTGGTGTGAAAAGTTGGGGGTTGGCCGATAAACACGATCAGATCTTTTGGTAATTAGAAGAAGTGGAAAACGAGCGGAGCCAATTGCGTTTTGGCATTCAGCTCATTCGACTCTTCTGGGGTTACAAATCGGATTAATAAACGCTTAATTATTTTAAAAGGAAATTCCTCTGGCTTTAATTGAATATTAATCACTGCTTATCGTTTTCTTTTAGTCACACTTAATTACCGTGCCTTTTCTGCGTTTCTCTCCTTTTTTTTTTTTCCTGTTTTCAGGGGTGTGCAGTGGCAAAATGTTTAGTGTTCCGCATGACTGAATCACTGGCTTTATTTCCAAACCACTTGATTATCTGCCTCATCCATCTGTTTTTTACCCCATCAAAAACTGCCATATGCTGGATTAGTAAAACCTTGCAAGCATGTTTGTAGCAAAATGTCGCTTGTGTGTGTGGAAAAAGTCTTGAATTTCCTTCTTTGCCAAAGATTTGTCGGAGCACTGAAGATCAGAGGTTCATGTGATGAAGCTGATGAGGTTCGAACAGTATTTATGCAACCTAAGTACCAGTCAACCTGAACGGTTTACATGTCTTGCTAATGTAAATTTACACTTTAAGATCCGCTTTCTCTCCCATCAACCCATCCGTTACCTGTGGCTATTCAAAGAGATGGACGTTTTCGCCAACCTATCACATGTGATACTGAGGCATTTGTCTCCAGGGCACTGACTGACCGCACAAACAAATCTTTGCTGTGTCCAACCCGAATATTTACTGACATGTCGCTCCGGCACCCAGAGAGTATAATTCAATCTGATTGGCTAGTTCTGCTGGAAGGCATGATTCTGGCCTGTCCAGCACCGCACATTCCTGTGGCCCAGGGGCATCGTTGTAAGAGGGGGAGGAGCGTGTTATCCTGGTCCAGTTAACACCGGTGATTGAGAGGAGGTAAAAGCCTATTGGTTGAACAAAATCAATATGTGTTTTTTTGGGGGGAAATCCTTCCATTCCAACAGTTGGCATCCTCTCTGAGATTTCCCCCCTTCATGTTCTCGCTGTCTCGTCACTTTCCTCCGTCCACTCTCTCACACAGTTTCCTTCCCCAAACCCGTGCACATAATCACACACACATATGTGCAAACAGTGTGCGCTCTAGCATGTGCTCCGCTTTTGTTTCTTGATTTTGACACAAAGTGCTATGGGCCAAACTGGGGAGCGCGAGGGATGCTTAGCCCGATTCTTTCTCTCTCAGTGCCCCTGGATGCCCTGCAGGCGAGAGAGGATGGCCTGGGAGACTGTGCCATGTGCCCTTCTTCCATCATATATGAGCAGTTCACTCCCTCACCACTGCTGAACTACTGTACTCTGTCTTCCATAGTTTGTACAGATCAATGAACTGCTTCTGATTCTTCTGAAGCATCGATGGCATTGCCAGTAAAGGAGAAAGATGAATATGCAGAATTAGCTGTTTAGCTGTTTTTTTCTTTCTATATTGTCATGAAACCTCCCCTGCTATCAGTAATAAGAGTAAGACTGGCATAGAGCACAGCGGGAGAGTGATTAATGTACTGCAGTTCTTGTGCCACATCCTGGCACGATGCGTCCTCTTGTAGGTATTGACAGCTGGTTCTCCCTCCGTCCTGCAGAGACTAGAAGTACCCGTCTCCACTGTAATAACAGCAGCAAATTACAGCGGCTTCAAATGAACTATGCCCACCCCCCTTTCCTTTACCATATTATCTTCCACGCGGGGGGAGAGGGCGATGGATATGGTGGTGAGGGGAGATGTAGAACGCAGCCGATTATCCCCTAATTAACGCTGATACCTCCCCCATGGACAATGTCCCATCTCATCAGTGAGCCGCCACGTCTTAATGTTAGTTGCTAACTGCCTTTCACACATATGTCAGTCCCCGTTAAGGGACTGCCATGCTGTAATGTCCTCCCGTTTAATGGCTTGTAAAAAGATGGTTAACACTCAGTATTTGGCTTCCCTGTTTTTTTTTTTTCTCCTCTCTGCCACAGCGATGTGACAGATACAGTATGACGGAGCACTCTATGGGGGAACTTAATTGCAGGCAGACATTCCTGGGTGTTTTAAGTGAGATAGTTCAGAGAAAGTAAGTGATTGCCCCCCCCCTGACTATATCTTACACTGTTAAACCAGACGGTTTAGTTCTGGGTGACTCTGGGAGTGTTATCAGGCCCAGCCTCGGGCGCAAATGATATGAGGGTTACAAACTATTACTTGTCCCCCCATAAATTATTCACCACACCCCCACTACGTTATTAATAAAATACATTTCTACAACGGTTATTCCGTAATCATCCACGATCAGTGACACATAATTACACATCGGGGAAACCTCAGATTCAACCCCCTATATTTGAACAATGTCCCTCCCTCTGAACTTCACTTCAGCATTCATTAACCAATAACCATGTCCCAGAAATCTATTACGCAGCATAAGTTTACCCTGCCATTAGTCTGCAGGGCAGTAAAAGCAAATGAACTGTCACTTGTGTGTGCCATTGCAAGACGACAGTAAGAATATTTCTAATGTCAGGAGCAGAGCTGCTTTTTTTTTCTTCTCTATCTCCTCACTCTCTCTCTCTCTCTCTCTCTCTCTCTCTCTCTCGCTCTCTCTCGCTCTCTCTCTCTCCATCTATGCATTCTTGTTGTATTATGAAAAAAGCAAACATAATTATTTTTGATTTCCCGTTTGCCTGAGCAGTGCATTTGGCCCACCCCTCTCTTCCCCGACCCTCTTGATTGAGGGCTAATGAAAAAGCTGTCCTGAGCGTCGCTCCCTCCCTGTATCCATTAAGAATAATTAGACGGGAACAATTTTGATGCCTGTAACCTCGGCGAGTGTGGCTAATGGTGTTATAAATTGCTCCTTGTCCTGGGCCCTGCAAGCATTGGCGCGCGGCGGTGGGGGTGAGACGCTTAATTCAAAAGCACTCTGTCAACAGCACTGATTTGTGTGGTTAATGAGAGCGTTTAAAACAACAGGCACAGCTCATGCATCCTAATGCCGATGGCAGGAGCAGGTTCGATAAAGAGGCTTGTCCACCATAATTAGCCGCGACAAACGCCCAGGATTAAGAGACAGGGGGCCGAACATAGTGCGCCCTCTTAAAATGGCTCCACTCTCACTCTGCCTCTCTGACTGACTGTCTCCTTATGTGTTTTCTTCTTCAACAGCATGACTAACTACATTTTTACATCATCCGTCTCTTTCAATCTGACAACTTCAGTGCTGGTTTTTCTTCCATAATTCACTGTACTTTTTCTTTGTATCTCTGTTTCTATATGTATAATATATACAGGCATGTCTCACCGGATGGACCTGCTGGTGGACGGGAGGCGTTCAGACCTCACCACCAACAATGGTACAGGTTCTTCTCTTTCCCATTTTCTCTCCCTGAGGAATCAACCTATGTTTTTCCTCACTTTTACGCCCCTCGTTCTCTCTCCCCTTCTACCTGTCCAGACTATTTAACTATTAACTATTTACAACTATAAAAGCGAGGAAAGAAAAGCTGTGTCTTTGTGCACATTGAAAGAATAAGTAGGACCAATACAGACACGTTTTGTGTCTACATTTTTGAATCGCAAAAAAACAAAGGAAGTGAAGGAGAGACTGAATGAAACAAAAATAACAACCAGCGATGGAATGCACTTTCATGGCAAGCAAGAGCGTAAAACAGTTTAAACAAGGGTGACTTTTATCTTTGCAGTGCTTTGTGTTAAAGGAGCCTCTAATATGTTTTAATCAGCTACGTTCTGCGGGAAGGTCTTCCAAAGGACTGTGTCTGTGTCTCTGTAATAGATGGAGAAGGAGAGTGACAAAGCCAGACTCACTTTAAAAGGTGTTCAATTCCCCTGTAAATGCATGCTGACAAGATTAATTGAGCATTGCAAATGGTAAACTCTGAAACCCACACCTCAAAAAAACAGACACACACACACACGCACGCACGCACACGGATACACACAGACGCAGGTGCTGACACGCTGATGCACTTATCTACACAAACAGGCGTAGACAAACACTCATGTATGCATACAAACACATTCATATTGGGTTCATAAACGCACGTGGCTCTGCACATACCCACACTCTAGGCGCACTGCTGACACACACACACACACACACACAAGCAGGCGAGCACGCACACTGCTGCTGGCCTCCCTCAGCCTACTTCCATGTGTCTTGCCCAACACAAATGACTTGATGGGCAGTTAAATGCAGGGGTCGGGGGTTAAATGAACACCGTTGTTTATGAGGATGCGGTGTGAATCCATTTGCATTCTAATATTCCCTCAATTCTCCAAGACACACACACACACACACATGCACACAGGGCCCGGTACAGCGGTAAGCCAGGGAGAGGAGGAAAGAGGGATTGAAAGGAGGGGAGATGACTGGTGGACGGCTTGTTTTAAAATCCCATTATCAAGTTATTTATGGAATTCATGGCCCGACAACCTCTGTGCCCTTGTTTTGTTAAACATGAACCAGACACGATTCAAGCACGTGGTGCTGCCTATTAGCTTTTGTTTTCAATAGCCTTAAAATGTCAGCAACTTCACTCACCCCTTGGGCAGCTCTCCACTTGTGTGTTTTGGCCCTCATCAAGTGGACACATGGTAAGCATACACAAATACTGTGTTGCACGTATAAGCAATCACAAGGACGGATGCATTCAGACACATAGTACGCTTGCATGTGAATATTCGGGCTCACATTGAAACATACTGTAGGAAGTTACACACACTGCATCCAGTCAGACATCATCCCATTCCAGACAAGACACCATTACAGCTCGTCTGTATTTGTATTTGTTTTAAACAATCAGTCTGCGTGGCCGGTCGCGGGCTTAGGGACACACGAGGATGAAATCCATGCAAATCTTAACAACCTCTTTACCCTGATGCTCCTGTTTAAACATGGAGGGCCCATCCGTTTCCCTGTGCATCAGTCAAGGACCGCTCATTACACGTACACCAGCTGAAGGATTATTCATGGATGCTGCTCTTCCTGTGTCATGGGAGAGTTTATGTGGGTGTTTGGGGAGTAAGATTAACTGCATGTTGGTCATCCAGGTTGTATGCAAAGACGGATTCATTTCAAAGGATGGAAACGTGCATATGTTTGGGCTCTGTTTCGTTTGATACCGTTTTATATTCCTTTACTCTCAGATCCGAATGTGGGCGGTCCTTATTGGCTGTGCAGTGTGCAGTGGCATCTATGTAAAACTCTTGTTGCTTCCTGGTTAAATTACATTAATCAGTCCGTATATATATATATTATGATTATGCAAGTAATAATAGTGACTAGATCCTACAGTTCTTCAATGTTCTCTTGTTCTATCATGTTTTTTTATTTGCCCACAAAACTCTCAGCAGCGCCATCGGCAGAGAGCAAGTATTTGAAGAGGGCAAAAGTATAATCGAGCCACGCACTTACCCCCGTGTGTCTTACATTATTCAACGAGGTCCCAGCTGTTAGGCATGGAAGATTAAATCCCCTACATTCGAACATATGCCAGCTAAA
This sequence comes from Macroramphosus scolopax, assembly GCA_901007825.1. Classification (NCBI taxonomy): domain Eukaryota; kingdom Metazoa; phylum Chordata; class Actinopteri; order Syngnathiformes; family Centriscidae; genus Macroramphosus; species Macroramphosus scolopax. The sequence continues at coordinate 31,991 of CAAKHC010010589.1, forward strand.
AGACTTTAACTGTGGTGTGGGCCAGAGCCACCAGGCAAAAAACAGACTAAAGACAACAACTTAAAGCAGTTCTTGTGTACTTCATGATACTACGTCCAAACCTTTGAGAAGATCAAGCTTAGCACATTTACATGTAGAGATCAAATGTGGCAGCTGTAGGTGCGCCACAGGCCGAACTTCACTACTCAATTTCGATCCGTTATATACTGGTTAAAGAACCTAGTTTGTGGTGTTGACTTGAATACATTAACCTTGGGGTTTGTGTGAAGCCGGCAACTTGACGCGGCGCATGAAGTGAACGTTGAAAATGAAGCAGAATTTGGGAGATTCTTGACATTTTGACTTCTGGACTTCTTGATTCGTCCCCATCAGCCCGTGGACCAACTGAAGATACTTTATGTGAGTTTGCCACAGATGCCCAGCAACACAACTCAACAAGTATTACCTTCAGTCATCTTTACCTTAACTATTCAGAACTTTGTCAACTCAGAATTTTAAAGCCTATAAAGTAAATTTCTTTTCGATTTAAAGAATGCAGCCCACCATGTTGTGCTGCCCTGGCCGAGATGTAATCAACACAGTATCACATCAGTCTTAGATATCAAGGGTTAAATGTTATTAACACCTGCGTCCGTGGCATCATATCCACTGATACCAATATGTCTTTGATATTTCTACCAAGTGATTTATTGTGATCTCCCAGGTTACTCTTGTATACTGTCACACTCTTGATTCCAATTCTGTATGAAAATTCCCTCACAGATCCAAAGGTAGCCCACACGGCCTCGTCTCCCTCCACCCCCCCGCACTACTGTTACCTCTCCTGGGGGAGAGAGAGAGAGAGAGAAAGAGAGAGAGAGTGTGTGTGTGTGTGTGTGTGTTCGGGGTGGCAGTGCCTCCCCAGTGTGGTGTTGGCCCCAGGCAGCACACGGGAACATCAAACGATTCTTCTCTTTATGACTTATTTATATATATTTTATGGACTCACTTTGCGTGCATGAAGAAGAGAAAGAAAGAGTGTGACTTTGCACTTGGAACAGGCTTTGGTGCTGGTTTGTTTTCGCTCTGTCCTCAGACGCCACCACCGGTTGAGGGTTCTCCCCGGTTGCGAGCACAGCAGCCGGGGTAAGAACGGGAGGGTTCCTCAGGGTTCCTGTAATCCAACCGTGGGACCTTCACTGGTCTCTGCGCTCCAGCCTCCGATGTGTTCACAGGATACGGGAACCTCCTTCATCTGCCATAACTGTCGTTCCAGAGTAGGCGACATACAGCTGAGGAAGGGAGATGTTTATTGGCACTGTCACCTTGGATTAGTGTGACTTCCCAGACTGGCCTCATGCCATCTATCCTGGGAGCGATTCACATATCAAACACCCACTGGTGGAGTTGAACATACAAAAGTCAGGGAACAAAGGGAAGTGAGATAAGAGAAATCCACCAAAACAGACACTAAGCACAAATGCAAAGCAAATATTCCTTTTCCCTCATTACAAATTTTACCGTCTTTTCCTCGAGTTCTTGTAATTGCTATACGATCACATGTTGGACTTATACTGACAGACAAGTGAGAAACGACAATATAAAAGCAAAGCAGGAGGAAAAAATTAATAATCACTACGAAGAGAAGGAGACTACCTTACGCATTTGTCAAACCTCTTTTGTAGTCCTCAGCTGACTTGTTTTCGCTATTTGTTGATTAATTATCCCACGGGCACTTCCTCTTGTTGTGCATGGGGGCTGTTCAGAGGCAATCAGGGTACCTACCTACTTTACCTGTGATGAATTGCATTACCACTGGGCCAAGTGCCGGTCGAACCCTTTGCTGAAAAATCGGCCGGCTAAAATGGGCAGACGGGAAACTGTATGGCAGAGCACTTCGTCCCGACACCTCCCCCTCCTCCTCCTCCTCCTCCCTCCCCTTCAAATGAATATCTAGCCTCATCCTCCATAAAGTGCATTAGGCAAGGAGAGTCATTAGTACAAATGGGCTCAAGGTACTTCTGCAAGCAAGTGTGTGTGTGTGTGTGTGTGTGTTTGTGTGTGTAATGGGGAGGGGGACGAACCTGGAGGATGCTTATGTCTGTCCTGCCCGTTGTTTGGCGTGCCCAGCTAATCCTCTCTCTACACACTCTCACACACACACACACACACACACCTAGTTTGTGAATCCGCACCTATCCCTCGCCACCCCCACCATTCCTGTGGAGAAGACAGTGTGCCCCCCTGCCCCTTGTTCTCTCCTGCTGCGATGGGGAAGTGCATCCTCATTTAATAATGTATCAGAGAGAAGACAGAGAGCGGGAGAGAGCTCTGACCCAGACGAATGCAGCCTCTCCATTATTTAGCATTTACTGACACCTTCCAGCTCATTTCTGACTCACTATTTAATATAGCAGCCGGCGAGGGAGGGCATCCTTTAATACACACACCCACTTGATTCTTCACTGGTAGTTTATATTAAGGCCTAATGAAAAGGAAGGCACATAGTCATAATTGTAGGCATGTGCAGCTGTCTGCGAGTGTGCATTAGCTAATTTGGAGGCGTGGTATGTAGACAGACATATGCAGACAACATTTCATATAGCTGGAAATACGCAAGAACATTTTTATCTATTTGTCATTACGTCCTCTCTTCTATTCGGGTGGGTTTCATGTGGGTGCACAGACTGCTGACATCCTGCATGCCTGCACCCGTTTAAAAAATCCCCCCCCCCGATTACACAAAAGCATGTTTTTCCAATATCACACACTTGTACAGCACAACTACATCATTGTCGTCGGAAACCCGAGATTTTAGAAGACGCCTTCAGCTGAAAGAGATGATTTATATGGCACCTGTCTATACGGGCAGCGAGGCAACAAGGCAGCAATCTTCTGTTTCCGATGATTCCGGGAGAGTGATGTGAAGAAAATAGAGAGGCTTGATCACTGGTTTGTCTATAGACTCCTGTGGGAGAACCACTTACCGGTGAAGATAATGCTCATGCACCACCCATGAAGGAGCACCCGGCTGTTTCTAAACTCTGTCTTTCTCATACCTCTGTACAATTGCGTCACGTATCCTGTCACACCAGCAGAACACTGGTCTTACAGTGTTGAGTCATTTCATTTAGGGAGAAATCTCCTCGGGCGGTGTCATTTTTCAGGTTGTGTAAAAAATCACTTTGTCAGGGGGTGATGTAAATTACCCAGATAAATGCTGTCGGACCAATCCATCCCTTACAGCTCCCCCGGTTCCCCGTTTCTAGGAGATAGAATATGACTTCATGGCCCAGTTTCTTTTCAACTTGATGTGTGTGAATTTTTCTCTTTCTGGCAAAAAGAATTCCCCCCAGTGCAGGAAATAGTGCTGCTTCATAAATTGACAACACTGATGGCTGTCATCAGAGACAGCAGACAAAAAACAACAAAGGGAAAAAAAAAACCACTCCATTAAAAAATTAAGGCAGCCTACAGCATCGCGTGGCCACCGTGGGGTTGTTTGTGTGTGCATGTTGCTGTTTGGTTGGAATTTAAGACTTCATCGCTCCCAACAGCACTCTTGCCGGCGGAGTCGAAGCTGTTAGCGTGGACTAATTATTTAATGCACTGCCTCATTTGTGTACATTGTTTCCATATTGGATTGCAGGTCGCTTCTCAAACTCATTCTCTTCAGCTTACTGTGTCGTTTGCTCGCGGCGGACTGAATCATTGCTCCGCGATCAGTCCAGAAGAGACTGCAACAGTAGATTATTCAAGGTAGTGATGGAATAGGTTGCAGAGTGGGAAAAGGACCTCACTCATTCCCTCAAATGGATCCACCATAATTCACAGTATTCTGTAACCCAGTCATGAATCTCCTGTTCCTGTACATCCTGCTGCATTCGTTTCGGACAGCACACGGCACACAACCACACACGTGGACTTATTGGACGCAGAGGAAGAAAACCTATCCAAATAAACAAAAAAGAAGAAGTGAATGAAGTGGACACGGCTGTTGACAGTATTGTGACTCTCACCCAGTGTGCCGCCACCAGCCACCGCTGTACGTCTCTCTCTCTTTTTCCTCTCTTTCCTTCTGTCAGAGCCTACCACGGCCGCTGTTTCTCTTTTTTCCCATGGAATCCATTTCACATAATTAAAGACACTCAAATGAAATGGACCCTTAGGAAAAGTGGCTTTCAGCAAGGAGGAGGCTGTGGTGGAGGAGGTGGATGAGAGGCAGAGAGCTGGGAATGGGGTATTGGTTGCTCAAGGAGCGCCCCTCCTTCTCGTCAATGGGGGCCCACCTTGAAGGGAGGCAGACTGGCTCTGGCCCCAGTATGGATCAATATCATCTCTGTTATTAATATCAAAAGCACATTACTTTGTTTTGCGTCTGGCACCGGGCCAAGGCAGCTTGAGGGCCCTGTCCTGACCGACAGTCGTTTCCTTCCTTCCTCTCCACCCCACCCCTCACTGGCCATTTACCGGGACCATAATTTACTTTGGTGAGTTTTTAGGGTATTGTTTTGTCAGGGCCAATCAGGGCTGAGTAACAAATGATCTCAGTGGAGTGAAGGTGGCCTGGCCCCAGCCAACCCCCTTCCCCGCTTCACAAGTGACACATGTGGCCAAATTCGTTTTTGAAAGTTTCACGTCAATTGCTTTCGTCCTTGACTCCGGGAAGAACAGAGGAAGAAGGAGGGGTGGAGGAAGAATTGAAGAGGGGGGGTGGGATTGTGAGGACAAGCGGGTGCCATGGTTAAACTGGGCCGAGCGTGCCACTCGGTTTCTCACCAAAGGATCAAGTAACAACACAAACAAGCATCCCCACAGCAAGACTTAGACATAGTGGTATCTCTAATTGCCCCATTGAATTAAAGTGGCCAGGTTGAGCTCGCAGCGAGCAAAAACATTAACCATTTAAAGGCAGGGAGGGGAAATTGATTTTCAAGAGGACAGAGAGTGTTTACCTCATACTGCGGACCTCCCTGTAGAGATCCAAGGCTGGCACATTGTTAGCCACGATAGTTAAATGACTGAGGGAACCAGTATTTACTGCAGCGATTCTTACTTCACATGCACATGCGTCTAAAAATCTTGACAATTATTTCTTATGCCCATATAAGGTTATAGCAGCGTTAGCCTCCATCGCTCTCCAGCTTTGCTGTTGCCTACTTTTTAGTCATTGTTGGTGCAAAGGTGAGCAGATCACCAAACCATTCACATCTATAATACATCATGGTGTGCAACTTATGTGGCCGTCGCCTCCTCCCCCCCGGGCGCCAAGCGTACAGCACACCCATGAGTGCAGAACAGATATGGAAAGGTTAAATAATGAGTTTTTTTTTCTGAAGCAACAACCCAATTGTGATCAATTAAAAATTGCACATAGACGAATCGATGGTGCAAATTCAATAAAAGAACAGCAAAGCGTTCCACAGGCCGCACCTCAGTATCTCACAATGCATGACATTTCAAGGATTCTTTCACATTCAAACTTACTGTATCACACGATTGTCACATAAACGCAAAGGGAAGAGGAGAGCAGGACTGAAAGAGACGGTGTTTGTGTGAGGGAACCCGTATCAGTACGTATAGAATCCTGCGCATCTTCTGTCTCTGTCATGTGTAAGAGTGCCACTAATGAATACTCAGGAGTCTTCTTTGTCTTTTTTCCTGTTGTTCATCACATTTGTGGGACATATTATATGCCCCCCCCCCCCCCCCCCCCCCCCCCCCCTCCCCCCCCTCCCCCCCCCCCCACCCCCCCCCCCCCCCCCCCCCCCCCCCCCCCCCCCCCCCCCCCCCCCCCCCCCCCCCCCCCCCCTCCCCCTCCCCCCCCCCCCCCCCCCCCCCCCCC
>CAAKHC010010589.1:37834-52260 GCA_901007825.1 Macroramphosus scolopax
CAATTTTTATCCCCCCCCCCCCCCCCTCCTCTTCCTCCTCTTGCTCACCCTCCACATTCACTCACACATACACAAATGCAACACAAAGGGCTGATAGGAGGTCTTAGCTTGGCAATAACATGAATATTTCACTTACGATAAAATATTAATCTGCAGGGGCTGTTTGTTTTTTTTTTGGTCCTCCATTGGCTGACTCTTCTTACTTCTTCATATCACTTGTCCGTGTATAATTCATCAGTCGGATCATTAGTTGTCGTGGGATCGAAAAGGAAAAATTGTGTCAGAAGTGAGAAAAGGAAACTTCATTGATGAGGTGATCTGCATCTGTTTTTGCACATTGACAAGTGTCTATGCAAATTCAAAAGTAACGAGGAAGACTTCAGGGATGTAATTAATTGGTGCGTCAGTGTGTGTGTGCGGCTCTATTTATGTCGACTGATTTAATTGTGTTTGTGTGAATGTACAGATGTGTACCGGTCCGTTTCTGGAGGTCTACCTCGGTGAATATGTGTGAGAGTCGGCGACGGCGGGCCATTGTCTAACATCTGCTGAGTAGTGACATCTCCTCCCAACCATTTGCCCTAAGAGAGTACAAGCTTGCAGCTTGCTTCACGCTCCATATTGATGTAGCGCACCAGGAGGTTGCTCCCGGGTGCCATTGTTGAGGGGCGCTAATTTATGCTTCTTCCAGGGCGCCCGACACCGGGCATCCCAAACATCGCAGCATGTGTAAACACTCAGGTGCACTTCCTCTCTCAACTAACCAAAGTGCAAACGAGAATCAATGATATGAAAGTGAGACGAGCCCTACTACAAAGGAAAACAAGCCACCCAGGTCGGGCTGAGACGGCCGCAGGCTATTCGACGTCGCGGGGAAGATGGTGGAGAAGGGTGGATGTTACAGCTAACAAAACAAAAAGTATTTCTTCTCCGCCTCACCTGCAGCAGAACAACGCTGCCAAATGGGTCTTTTGGGGATCCAAAAATACTTTGAAGCGATAAAGACGTTGCTGCTTCAAGTCAGATTTAGTGACGGAGTGTTTGCTCTGAGGCATTCGCAATCCCTGATTAGGACGTGAGCTGAAACAGAAGAATTAACTTCGACACATCTAAATATAAATAAACATCCTAACCGTATCACTCGATGATGCTGTTTTTACGCGGTTCCTGAAGAACACGCGGCAGACACGCACCTCTTGGAATTCAACATGTATCGAGCGATGGAGAGGTGAGAGCAGTAGGTGGAGCAGATGGCAGGTGGTTGCTGCCACGCCATGTTGTACTGTTTGACATGAGAGTAACGTGTCAATCAATGGTTTCCTCCCTGCTTCTCCTATGGGGCCTTGTGCTATTGATTTCAGAGTGTGTTAGAGTGCCAGGGGGTCTTTACACCCACACAGAAGCTTCACACCATTGAGGAAAGAAAAGAAAAAAATCCTCCGTATATACACTATGTAAACTCTTTACCTCAGAAGAAAAACAAATGTAGAGATTAATGGGATAGTTAAAGTCTGTTAAAACAAAGGAACACTACAATCGAAGATGTTTATAGACTTCATTAACTCCCGAATGTGTGAATCAGAGAGGATGCCCGGTGAAACGCCGGGGATTCAACTGATCCTTCCTACAAGGGTTTTGCTTATTGTGTTAATCACTTGCTTAACCGTCACGCCTATTATTAAATTCACGCGTGCCCCTTTTGAGTGAAGGTCGGCCTCTAAAACAATCTTTAAATATGACAGCGCTTTTAAGCAGTTCATGGGTCCGTCGTTTCTCGTTAACCCTCTGAGGACAAATCATTAACAACTCATTAACTCGTATCTCCTTCCGTATCAGTAAGCCATCCCTTCCGCCAACAAATGGGCAATGTAATAAATCCCATTATCAAATCATAGCAGTGGTGGTGTCAGACTGTTCTTTAATTATGGAGAGAAACTAATTAGAAGACGTATTAAATACTTTCTATTGTTGTGCAGCCTCTTGGAGTTGAAAACAAAAAGATACAAAGGTAAGAGTCGGGTGCACGTGACTGTCTTTATTCAGTTGTTCTGTACCTGCTCGAGCTTCCTGTCTGGCACTAGAGATAGCAAGGGCACAAGTGAGCTCTTTGAAATAAGTGGCTTGAAAAAAAAAAAGAAAAGGTATCGAGAGGCATTCGCTGCGGTGCCGTTATTAATTCAGGATTTAATTGAGACCTCTTCATGTTTCACCTTGTTACAGAAAATTACAGTGTTGTTATTGTCCCTGGAATTCGAGTCCGCTCTGTCAAGGTGTCACTTTCATGAGTAAGAATTTTTGATTGTGTACAAAGGCTGCGCAAACAATCACTTGGCACAGGATGTACCGCGTGTGATCTTTCTATTTGGATCAGTCATGTGTCACAAAGTGTTGTTTGAATGCATAATTAGCGAGCGCTGGATGCTGTAATCCCTGTTCTTGTCTGCTCGCAGGATATGATTATCTGAAGCTGGGGCAATGAAGCAAAGTGAGGTCACCCATATTGTTATGCAGCGGCCAGGCTTCTTCTCTTTTACTTTTATCTCTCTGAGTCTCTTTACTTTCTATCCTTTTTTTTTTTTCTTCCTTACTTCTCTTTCTATTTCCACCAGCACCTCCTTCTACCCTCTCTGTCTCCCTGCACGGTGGGGGGAAGATGTATGCCGGTGCCCAGGTGGAGAGGGGGAGAAATCAATAGTGAGGCTGTTTGAAGTTTTCTGAAAGACTTCCCAGGGAAGACGCTCTTGTCAGGGTGATAGATAAAGCTCGCGCCTCAGTCAGCCCCGGCAAGAGGCGGCCAGAGGAGAGGAGAGCAGAGGAGCACGCCTCACCTTTTTAAGTGGGGCCCTAATAATAAAACAGCATGAATAAAACATTCTGGCTGAACCACACGCTGCATTAGTGCTGCCGTCCTGTTATAAATGATACCGGTGGCCCTGGCGCCATTTGGGTAAAAGCCCACAGCACTGCTTTAAAAGAGGGCCATGCACAGGGGAAGGGAGATAGATTGATATGTGTGTTCTGTACTTATTTATTTATATGTTACGAGGCTCAAGGAAGAATGAGGGAGAATTAGTACGTTTTTAAAGTTGCAGGATGACTGATGACTTGATTGCTCGTGGAGAGTTCGTGCGAGGTCACTATCTTTACATGCACAAGATAACTAGTGACCTCAAAAGTACCGATCCGAAAGTGTCTGTCATGGCATGCAACTATTAAAGAAAAAAACTGTGGCAGAGATGTTTTTTTCTACCCGTCAACGATGTCGCCACAGTTGCATCAGATGCCCTCAAGCTCTGATATTGTAAACTACATTTTTAACGCCCTGAACTGGGCACTTGCCCTCGTTTATCCCGCATCATGTCAAGACATCAGCAGGTAATTCTTTGTACTGACAGACAAGAATACTCAGTTTACTGCAAAAAATATGATAACTTAATGTTCGCTGTACACAGCGACTGACAAGGTCACTTCCTCATTACTCATTTGACAGTTTAGCCTCTTCTTCGCAACAATGTCAGTAACATGGCAAAGCAGGAAAACAACATGGCAAGGTTGTACAAATTCATCATTCATCAACAGCATTACAAACCATAGCTTTCAGCTTAGTCTCCAAGCCAGGAGGCTATAGACACTTCAGAGGGACATAAATCTCCCAGCACTGCTGCCCTGACCTCGTTTGTTCGGCCCTGACCGTTTCTTACCCCGTGGCTTGTGGGCTGCAGGCACAGGGCCCTGGACCATGGAAGGCTCTCTGAGCCCAAGAGTGAGCAGGTCAAGTGGCCTGTCGCAGGGGTCAACAGCTTTCAATAACCCCTCCGGCCCAGAGGTGAAACCCTTGACCTCAGCTGCAACCGGACAGCGAGGGAGGCCGGGAGAGAGGTCAAGCCTTCTCCACCTCTGCTTTCACCTCCACTTCCTCTGGCCACACAGGTGTCTAAGCCCCCACATCCTAGCTAAAGGTCAGAGGTGTCAGTGCAATAGGGGGTCCACTTGAACGCACTGGATCCGGCCATGACGGGCTGCTACTGGAGCTGCGGGGGAAGTATGAACACAGAAGTAGCAGGTGCTGGAGTTATAGATGCACGGGTTTTACTGATCTACCTCAGCGTTGCGTTGCAAGTCAAATCCATTGGCCTCTAGCTCCGGGGTCGTGTTGCATGGCTCAAGATATTACCATGTGGATAAAGTTCAGTTTAATGGTTCAATTCTCTCCTTACTAGGTGCTCCTCTGTTTCCTGCAAACCGTATTTAAGTTTCAAAATAGAAAAGAAGGCGGCTTTGTACTCCATCATCTTCTATGTTAGCATCAGAATACTGTGTATACAAGGCTTAACGTAACACCTGCGGAAAACACAAGAAAAAAGGTTCCACTTTATGAAAACACTTCAAGGAATACTTGAGGAACATTGTGCAGAACATTGAGGAATGTTGGAGACTATCTGGTGAATATGTTCAAAGAGCAGAGAGGCGCGTAACTACAGTGTTGAGTGTTTGTCGCATGCTGAGGGAAGATATGCACTTAAATCTGACAGCACCCCACTGAGACAATCACACAACTGGGAGTTTCCTTATTTGTTGCAGCCACCAGATGAGTAAAAAGCATTCTGCTCTGATCTTAAACACTCTCTGTCTCCCTCTGTCTTTGGGTCTCTCTCCTGCTCAGATCTCCCCACAGTCTCCCTCCATCGCTGTCTCTTCCCTCCGCACCTTGTCAGTTATCTGTATCTTTGTTGCTTTCGATGTCTACCTGTCTGCAGCCTCTCACACAGCCGGGGGCTGTTCCTTTCCTCTGAATTATCCATCACTCTGTTTAGTTCACTCACTTATAGAAAGCAATTGTTTACATTCATGTTAGAATTGAAAAGCAATGGAATATTCAAATTACCATGCACGTGCTAATTCAAACGATCAAATCCAGATTACGGTAGAAAAGTACTTGTCTTGACTTGTCAAATGCCTTTGAGGAGATTATGCAAGGATAAACAACAAGGATATAGACTCACTACGACAGCATGATGCCTATCAAATGTCCCCTGATTTCCTGGATATGAACTGCTTAAGTTTGATACTCGAGTTTGGCAGAGATTCATTCAAAAAAGATTTATTGTTTCTGCATTCAAGCGATTATTCTGGCCGGAGAGGATGATGACTCCGTCTCTGAGTGTCTCCTGTTTGCCTTTAAAAAATTCATGTGTCTTTTACTCGCCTGTATCAGACGAAGTGTTATCGTGTGACTTCGACACGTCTTGTTTGAAGCCGGAACAAAACGGTGTTTTGTAAATGAAATCTCGTCCTGATTCGGAATATTTTTGAATTAATGCCTGCAAGAACGCACACAGTGTCTGGGAGGGGACGGGGCATCAGGAATAACTGATTCTTTAGAGAGAGTTACTGGTTGTGTGTTGATGAGGAGGCCAAACTACAGATCATATAACTGAAACTCCTGCACAGATTAAAGGACAAGAATTTCTTAGCACATACACAATAAAATTAATTATGAAATAATACGCCGAGCAAAGAGCAGAATTTAGTCTTCCAGAGGTTTGGTAGTTAACAAAATCATCCCAGGTAGGTGTTTTCAAACCCTGAATGTTCACTCAGTGTGTGCATGAGATCATCAGCACCCCATTGATCGCCATTAAAGCCTTCACTCCGGAGAAGCCACTATGTTGGGCCGCTGAAATTTATGGGGACATTAGAGCCCCTCCTGCAGACCACTGGATACATCACGGTGAAACGTGAGACAATAAAGTGTTGATGTGTTGCTTTTCACTCCTGTACAACAGGACCACAAACGTGAGATACGAGCTCTTAATTGTTGTTCGGTAATTGATGATGTAAGTTTTAAGCGTCGTGGCTTTTGTTGAAAGGGGGGGTGTTGGACCTTTATGCCAGGCTGTAGGGCGATAAGTCTGTCCAAAGATAGAGTATCTGACAGTCCTCAGGCATATGAAAAATGTATTTTTAGCGTAAATCACCTCCACAGCTTCATTACAGTAAAGTACAGCTCACCTTCAGGTAAGCAGCATCCTGTTGTCCTCTGTTTCCATCACTGGTGGAGTAAATAAAACAAACCATGTTGCTGTCCTGTGTTGCTGTCTATGTGTGATGCACCTTTAAAGATATTTAAATGACAACATGCACGTGTAATTTAAATAGACACCCTCTGTTGGAAACCTTCAGCTATCTAATTCCGTTTATCTGAAAGAAACGTGTTCGCGAGCCTTTTGTGTTTGCCTAGCCGGTGTTTTCACATCACTGTTTATTGCAGGTTGCCACTAAAAAATGCTGCGTGAATGAGAGCCTGACAGGGGATACCTTGGCTGTATTGCTGCAGGTTCTTGTAATTAAATTTGCAGATGAAATATCGGAGCGCTGTGTGAGGCCAGAACCTGGAGAGCTCCAACAAGAAAGTGCTGAGCGGCGCATTTTGCCAGTTTCTCCCATCACGTAGGTTTAATATGACCGGCCCAGACAGATGGAGCCCAGATGAAATGGCACTGGGGGCAAAGGGTGGCAGGGGCCAGGCAGCGGAGCTTTCTTAAAATTGATGAAGATATTGATTGACTATCACAAACCTTCACCCGTCACACGAGTGAAAGGGGATAAAGAATTTTTGGAGCACTTTTTTTTTTTTTTTTTTAATCTCCTAATTTTCAATTTTTAAATCCGGACAGAGCCGGGAAAATAAATGCCTCTGTCCACCAGGCCTTGGTAAATAATTAAAATTGAAAATTGATTGTTTGCACCAAGGCTGGGATTTATGGGATAGGGGCTCCACCGCACCCCCGGGGGACCTACTCCCACGTCTGCACACACCGGCCTCGTTCCCGTGTGCTAAGCATTTTTTCACATTATTCTCCACCTAATATGCTAAAGAGAGTCGGTAGGGGGGGGTGGAGAAAAAAAAAAAACAGAGGGAGGGCGGAGAGCAGTGGTGGTGCGCTTTGTTAAATTACAACTATGGTATTTTTTTTCTCCATAGAAATCAATTGATTGGAACCCCCACCGCTTCCACATGCCTCTAATATGTATTACAATGGCCTGTCGATAACTATAACAGGATTATTTGTTTACCGAGGGAGTTTGATTCAAGGGAAGTCATATATGTTATACCTGATTAAAAAGGGGCAACAGGTAACATTCATCCCGGCTACCTTCCCCTCCCCTGCAACAGGCAAAATGCAACGCTCTTCTAAACACAAAGACACGCCTCTCTGCATGGTTATAAACAGAAAAAAAATGCCCTCCCCTCCCGACTCTGGTGGCCTGCTATGTCAGCCTCACCTGACTAATGAACACTGGGAAAACAAATAATGGTCCTCCGGTTAAATTAATGAGGGAGGAAATGCGCCTCGCCTAACGTTCGTTTTTTATACTGCTGACCGGCTTTACTGCATGCATGTGGGTGTTCGCCGTAATGATAATTCACTTCATGTAGCCTCGCACATCAAGATGAATCTATCTCGTTGCCTGTGGCTCACGGGTTCGCTGGTGTGTTTCCTCAACGTGGCATCACTTTGGAGTAAAAGCTTGCACCATGTCCTTTTATATAGGAATATAATAGGACGCCAACTGTGCATTGGAATCAGATGTCTGCTTCATTGTTTTAATAACGTGACATCCTATCTTTGAATTAGAGCAGTGTAACTGTTAGCTCCTCTTCCTCTGTTTAGCTGTGTCTTGTGCTACTCTTTAACATTCAGACCTCAGCACTCGGATTCTGTCGTCCTTCAATTGTGTCACCTCGGTGTTGCTCCACACTGTGCTAGCAAAAATTAAAATTTCCTTGTCTCTCTAGTTCCTCGCAGTGAACAGTGAGATAACCTCTGTGGTTCTATCTTAATTATTAAAACACAGTGGTATGAAGTAGAGCACTACTCCTTTATTTATGAGAGAAGCGTGCACAGTGAAGTGATTGTGTTGAAACCAGGCGAGTCCTTGATCCTTGACATAAGGGTTTGTATTTTCAGGGCATATTTGAATATCAATGCTTAGACATGATCACCCCACTAGCACAGCCAGACCACACACTCACACTCTCTACCACCTCACCGCTACACACACACACACACACACACCACCAGCAGGCCTGTGGGGGTACAAAGGGAAGAACCCTTGATCACACACACACACATCCACCCAGTGCTCTCACCTATGTGCATGGATGTACATGTGTGTCTCGCTATATAGACCGATGTACGGTCAATCTCAGGACCCATTGGTTATGTTTAGTCACTAATTGGAGGGCTTCTGGTGTAGCCTGTCGATATCTTGGCCACGACTTTATCGTCTGATTAACAACGTGAGACAAGAAAAAAACAGGTTCCACACCGAATCAGCCTTCATATGCAGAATCCATTCATCCTGATTAAGATACAGCTAAACGCTCGGTTCATCAATTACTCTCACTGACTCTATAGCCAGGGAGAGAGTGGAACCGGTGTTCACGGTGTACCAAACATGCAAACTGAATGCAACCCGGAAGCCTGTATGGCAGTCAGAGTGCACACGCAGCCATACTGAAGGCGCTCCGTCACACTAGCCTCTCCTTACAGCTCACACCCTGAGCACCCCTCTGAGAGAGTAGTCCCCTCATTACCTTGAACCCAAGTCTACAGGGTAACAAACATGTAAACTGACCACAACACTGAGGAGTGGGGCTACGTAACAGTGGCTGTTGACTGTTTAGGTGTCCTGCACTATTTATGCACTAAGTTATTAGGTGCGTTTTTGTGTTTGCATGTGTTGCATTCATTCTGCAATGCTGTAACCATCATTAGAGTGATGGAGGACAAATTAAAGCAATTCTCTGCATGTATTCATATCACCAGCGTTAAGAAAGAAAATATAATACTGTGTAATGCAACTAAACCAAGCTAACAATGCAAAGTAATTTACTACAAGACCTCAGAATATGTATTTGGCCCATTTGTATACATGCAAATTCTGCACACACACACTAGCATGAGAGCTCCCTGTTACTCTCCCGCAACCGTTCTCTCGCCACCACCAGCAGAGACAATGATTGTCCGCTGTTGCCAACAGGCGCGAGCTCAGTAGAAACGTAATCCGTCAAACCTGCTGTAATTTTCCCATGCTTCAGTACCATGTATGTGTGCGCTGACAACACACAAAGACTAAGAGCCTTCTCTGCTGTTGCCGCCATCACCATCAACATCACCACAACGGAGACCTCTGAAGAAATCAATTACTCCTAGGGCGGGCGTGTCGGGCCGCGGGCGAGAGCCCATGCATCCATGAGGAGAATTATTTAGGAGAGCAAAGGAAAGGTATAAAGTGGGAGGAGGGAATAACTGGAAGGAGGTGGCCTTGCAGGGGTCTCCCTTCTACTGCAGCTCAAGACCCTAATCCCTCAAGGCGGCATGGGCCCATCTCCTCACATTACCGTGCCAATACACTTCTCAATCCTACTGGCCCGCCGACTCATTAGATCCGCATTAGCTTCCCTTCTCTGAGCCGGCTGCCAAATTGCCCGATCAGAAGCGCAGGGGAAAACAATACCTATTCAGCAGCACGATGCACACAAACATGCATGAGTGTGCTCGCAGATATGCACGCATGCACGCACACACACAATCCGGGGGTTATTAAGGATTGTGTATTTGGGCATTCAGGATCCAGACACGAGGTGAAGAAGGACTAATGCGGAGAGTCGGAGTGTGTGTGTTTGTGCGTTGCACATATATGTGTCTGTTTTTAATGTGTGAGGGATACGGTGACGTGTAAAAATATGGAGGGAGAAAACAGTCACCTCTGTGAACACACACCTGCCCAGTGCATGCACTCCCACACGTAATCACACACAGGCAAACACACGTAGTGACTACCCACCTTCTCCTGCTGCAACGAGGCTCTTTGTGAAGACATTGATATCACAGCATTATGGACAACTTCTGCTCAACAACAGGGTTTGTAGTATTATTGCAATATTAAATAAACACATTGACAGATAATGTAACTGATTGCAGCAAGTCAGACAGAGTTCATTCTTAATTGTGTGAGTGTTTGATACGTTAAATAATATCGTATTCACTTTGACTCGCGGTTGAGCTGCTCCTCTAATATTCTCCTTGATGCATATATGTTCTTGCCATGTACATTGACTCTGAGCAACGAAGGGAAGCTTTCGCTCCTAATTGCAATGTAGGGGTGGAGAACCAGAAGGATGTGGGGTGGAGAGGGGGAGAGTAGAGGGTGTCTTAGGGTCTGGTTGAGGTCTCAGGTCATTAAATATCCATGCTGAGGAGGAGTACTCAACACTCCTAAACTTCCAGCTGCATCACACGGTATCATCCCCGCTTCGAAAGAACACCATCCTCCTCCAGCATCCTCCCTGGTTGCCTCCACCTTCCCATCGCTCCGTCTTACTGTTCACAACCTCCTGAGACTCACACAGTCGGATATGCACACACTCCCAGACAAAACCCCCACACACCTGCATATCTACACACCGGAGCAAAATCCCTTCCACACTTCATCCGTGGGCTCGCTGTCTCGGCTCCGCACCTCCTCCCTCCAACGTGCCTCGCAAACACTGACTTTGCACCGCTGCTAACTACTTGAGAAAGACACGCCACCCTGACCCTCGCGCACACACAACGAGAAACCCACACTCTATATAAATGTTCTCCCATCTCAGGACCCTCTATGAGATTCTATTAATAGCTGATACGCGCCACCATTAGCATGCATGGAAACCTCCCCTGCACTATTAATAGGACATGTCCAAATCACTGCTGTCGCATTAGTGGCTAACCGCTACAGCACGGGGAGTTTAAGTGTTGCTAACCGAGCGTGCCTGGTTTATTATGCCGTGTGTGAATAATAAAATAACCCCGCTCTCTCTCTCTCTCTCTCTCTCTCCTCGCTGCCTCCTTATTTCTCCGACTCTCGTTCTCTCAGTCTCATCCACTCTCCCCGCCACACTCTCTCCCCGTCACAGTGCCTATACGGGTGAACTTGGCAGAGCACTTTGTTTGAACACAGAGTAGCTCGACTTGTATTGTGAATGTTTGACTCTCTCTGTCAGGCTGCAGCTGATGTTGTTACAGAGCAGGGCAGATTAAAAGGCCGCGCTGCCGATTAGCTGAGCTTGTGCTAATGCCAATCACATTTCTACCTCTGTTTCTCTCTCTGACGTCCTATTTAAAGGCAATACCTATAGCATCTTAAAGAATCTACACAATATTGTTAAATTAATTGTGATACTTTTAGATATTCAGTAAACACAAAATGACAACGTTGAGTCAAAAAAAGGTTTAATTATTATCGAAGATTGGAAATAATCGGCTTTTGATGAAATGTAATTTAAAAATATGCCAGCTGTAAAATGTACACTTACTCAGTACTTTAAGTGCAAATTTGTTCTTTACTTAAGTTTGTATGCTCCTTCTCATATGCTTGTCCACACTTAAATCCTCTCCAGTTTACTCTACACTTTCAGTTGAAAACACGTAGCACAGTTTTTGCTTTCATGTAGGCTAGGTAGCATTGGTTTGTTTACGTAAGAATCTGACCATTATTATTACTTATGTTATCAGTTTTTATATTTTTTTATTGTGCATTTGCATACAAAAACTGTGGTTTGCTTGTAAAAATATATATTTCCTTGTATGTTTTGCTTGTGCCTGTGTGGGTTTCCTCCAGGTACTCCGGTTTCCTCCCACAGTTCGAACAGATGCAGTTAGGTTAATTAGACTAAATTGTCCACAGGTGTGAACGGTTATATCTCTGTATGTGTCAGCCCTGTGAGTGACTGTCAACCAGTCCAGGATGTCCCCCGCCTCCCTCTCATCGTCAGCTGGGATTGGCTCCACCTCCCCTGGCGGGCCCCCATTTGAAAACCAGGTGACTATATTAGATCAGGACTTATAAGAATGAGCTAAATTTCATTTTGGGACCATAAGAAAATGTGAGCTGATAGCAGTGGTAGTACACCCATAGTAGGATGGTAGAAATTCTCCAAAGTTTCAACACACTGAACCACCTTGGAATTTTAGAAACTCTGCAATTACATGTCACCGTATGAAATTGCTGCTCTTGATCTAGGTTTCTGTTCACTTCCTCACAGACACCACCCCCCACCTTTCCCTCCTCACTCCTTTCTGCTTGTATTTTTCTCTCTCCTCCTATCATTCCCTCCCTCATCTCTTGCAGAGGAGGTCCCTCGGGACAGCGTTTTTCATGTAACAAGCGAAGAGAGCGGCGAGGAGTCTTAAATGTCCTGCTAAGCTGTATGTGCATTTCCAGTCACTGTCTTCCCTGTAACTCTTTACCTTTCCTTTGTTGATCTCATTACTCTCTTGATTTGCATTTTGAAATAACGAAGAAGTTGATTTTGTTGTTGTTCACATAGTTATATGCGCTGCAGACTTGGTTATGACACAAAACAGGCACTTTCATGACGTTTGTCGTTGTGCTATATCTAAACAAAATAATGAATAACTGTTTTACTCAAGTAAAATATTCAGGCAGGCTTGGTGAATTATCGGAGTCAGTCCGCCTCCCGGCTCTCTCACATTGTGCATTTTAGAAAAGACAGTGGACGTCATTGTGGAGCCTGCACAGCTTTTACCTTCATTCCCTGTTTTTTCCACGTTCCAGGGTCATGATTCTTAATGGGCTAGTAACAGTCCTTCATCTCGGCCTCCTTGGATTTGCCATTAGCCTGTCATAAGGTCAAAAGCTTATGTGCAAGACCCAAAACAGCAGCGGCCCATTATTTCTCAAGGAAATTGATTATTGATTGGGAACAACAACAGAATTGATTGAGGATGGCAAGAGACAGGCGGAGGCAGAGAAAGGACACGAGAGGGACTGAGGACTCAATGAGGAATGATTGAAGCATGTCACAGCAGACGTATTGGCCGGACAGGAATTGAAACAGAGAGGGACCACAATTTACCTACAATCCCACTGGAGGTGACAGATGCCATTATCCCTTTCTGTTTCTTGTCCGGAGATTTCTGTCGTTTTTTTCTCTTTCCCTTTATCTCTCATGGCCTGTCTTTTGGTTTCAGATGTCTTTATCACTTTATATACACAGCGTAGTATATTATGTGTGTGTGTGTGTGTGTGTTTGTGTGGTCCACACACTGCCGCAGTGTTGACAGGTCTCTTGCATGTTCCGTCCACTCTCGACAAAACAAGGTTGGGTTTAATCTTATAATGGCTGAGAGAAGGCCTCCTTAAAGCAAATCACAATACATTGACCAACAGACTCATGCATTATTCAGGGCTCCTGTTTTTCATATCATACAACCTCAGCGACGCACGTGCACACACACACACACACCAACACACACCGGGCAATTTGCACTCGCGTGTGTGTGTGTGTGTGTGTGTGTGTGTGTGTGTGTGTGTGTGTGTGTGTGTGTTGTAAACTCTTGAAGCCCTGCCGACAGTCAGGATTTGTTGTAGCGCAAATAATTGATGATGTATCTATGTTTTGATTTAATTAGCAAACTTGTAGTCATTTTTTTTTGGGCAAAATTCTCAATTTTCTTTTATCGTACTTTCTTTCAAATAACATGTTGCAATTTTTTTTTTTACGGTTATTACCTCCGCAAAGGACTTTATGTTTTACCTTCGGTGTGTTGGTGTATGCTGAACACCTTTCAGGCTAAACTCATGACCTGTCTCTTCATAGTCGCTTTTAACACTAGTATCATCACTTGCTGATCACCTGCCTATTGTTTATCTTTTCCGTGCACCATGATCTTTAATTTATTTATTTATGCATTTATTCATTGCATTTATGCTATATGTCATTTCTTGTTGTAACTTTATTGTTTTCTTGTTTTCCTGTGATTTGTGAAGCCCTGTGAGAAGAATTGTGCTACCTACATATGTTCCTTGTCTTGCTTTGTATATGTGTGTGTGTGTGTGTGTGTTTGTCAGCAGGATTACGCAAAAACTACTCAGCTGATTTTCCCTGAACTATTTGAAAGGGAGCAGCACGTGGCACAGTAGAACCCCGTCACATTTTGGGGGCGGAGCCATTAAAACAGCGTTTTTTTTGGCAGAGGTTTACACGAAGTGTATTTCGAGTCTGAAATAAATCTTGTCGGGTTTTATGAATATATTTATTTGTGTCATCAAAGAGATAAAGTAACCCTCTCATACAAGATACTGTACGTCTGTAGTGTGACATCCAGATGGATCGTGCTCCATATGATGTGAAGGTTATGTGTGTATGTAGCTCATGCTGACATGCTCTCGATCACCCCGAAGTGTCTGATACACTAATTATAGCCAGATTAAATATTCATTAACAAAGCTATTAGTAAAAATAATCGGATAGATTGCAACAATGACGAGGACGACAGGCTCAAGTGGTTTAACAGAGGGGGGGGGGGGGGGCCCAATAATTATTCAAAGCTATTTCATTTTATTGGTGTTTC
>CAAKHC010010592.1:3069-25817 GCA_901007825.1 Macroramphosus scolopax
ATCGTCGATCGTCTCCCACAGCCCACAACAGCCGGTCTGTGTTTTCTTTTTGCATCTATGATAACGACAATGTTATGACTGCGTAATAAATCGGACGTGCACGCAGGACAGGTGGCTGACGTCTGCTGCCTGTTAGCAACAACACATGGGCTGCAGAGCTCTCCTGGAGCTGGGGGGCAACCACCTGCACAGGGCAACCGGCTTCTTGGTGACTTGTGTTGGCGCCATAACGTGCACACCGCCGTCCCTGCAAAGGATCACAGCAACAATCACACAGAAACAAACGGCTGCACCATCGCTAACATCCGACGGACGTACATTGTGGTCGTTCCTCATGATCAGTAGTCAGCTTGAACCACATAAGCATTTTCCAAAGTTGCACACACAGTCAACCTCTAAAAGGAGACTAGTGTTAACAGCACGGGAAGAAACGAGACACAACCAAAGCACCTGACCTTTAAAATGTTAGTTGGCTATTACACGCTGCTCGATCCGGCTGCACCTTGAAGCACACGCCCGTGCTGCGGAACACCCTCGCCTTCGAGCATTTTTAATCCAAATGAATAATAATTAGACAAATAATGTCCCGCGGTCCGCTGGCACGCAGCCACGACCTTAAAGATGCTATTTATCATTTGTCAGCGTTCTCAAGGAGAAAAACAAAATGACTGACAGTCCAGTCGCAACCGGACTGAAGGTGGGAGAGAAATTAACAACAATTAATACATCTGTGAATAAAGGTGCATGTAAAACAACGGATTATATAGTTTAAGGATGAAATAAGAATATATACCGATCAGCTTATCTGGGGAAGACATGGCACCAGGATGCATTATGGGAAGAAGGATCCGCTGGATAAACAAGCCAGGATTGTTTTGGGGAACCGACACAATATCAGGCAGGCGGTCATGATGTCATGGCTGATCGGTCTGCATGTCATGGCTGATCGGTCATGATGTCATGGCTGATCGGTCATGATGTCATGGCTGATCGGTCTGCATGTCATGGCTGATCGGTCTGCATGTCATGGCTGATCGGTCATGATGTCATGGCTGATCGGTCATGATGTCATGGCTGATCGGTCATGATGTCAGGCTCTAGTGATGCTCTAATAACAGAACCTTCTTCTGAAATGTTTCCGTTACATAATCTGAGACTGAAATCAGTCAACAAGCTGCTACTCAACGTCCCAGCATCCCCGCTGACAATTATATTAAATGAAGCAGATGAAACATTGATACGAAATCAAGTAAACAGTTGAGATATCTGCCTCGGTAATGTTTTATTAACGGAGGTCTGAAGTGAACCCGCTGATGTTTTCCATGTCGTCCATCTGATCCGGAGTCCCGGTAGCTTTCACCCACCGACATCTGAGAGCAGATTCTGCACTCATGTAAAGTCTGCGGTGGTGAATTTCAAAGTAAATGGAACGTTTCAACAAGCCTGTGTGAGAATCAGTGGATGCAGGTAAGTGGCCTGGATTTCCTGGGTGTGTGCGGAGGCACCTTGTCGGGGGGAGATGTGTGTTTCAAAGGGCTGAATACATTTGGTTCGGTTTATTTCAAGTCCATCTGCTCTGAGTTTCCAGTGGCTGGGGGGCGTCGGAGCAGAAGCTGAATGTTGATTAGACCAATCTGAAATATTCACCTCCTTAGAGCGGTTGAAACCACACGCCCCCACAAGATTAAGCGAACAGCCCACTGAATTCACTTAAGAATTTAAGTTAACTTTCCGGCAGCCTTCGTACTTTCCTCGTTGCAGTGTTGACCCCCGCAGTGAATAATGGCACGATCTATTAGTCTCTACGAGGGCTTCGCCAGCAGCCTCGCAGCAACGGGAGACAATTTGGAAGAACTGTTGTGAATATTTTGAGGATATGTAAAAGCGAAACACAAAATATTAGTGAGTTTCTCTGAGAAGGCGTCACATTATTGGTTGGTTGGAATTAAGAATACTGCAGTTAATCCAGAAAACATGAAGTCCTGTTATATAAATCAAAAAATAACTTGTTTATCATTGGTTTAAAGGGACGTGGTCAGCTGACCTGGACTCTGACCTTTCAGTCCTCTTCATGCCGACCCACTTTACTCTGTGTCTTTACTGCTAATTATATTATTATTATTTATAGAGTTAAAGCCCCCTAGTGGTCGTCGATGAGCTCACAGGAAGCGAACTAAAGGTCGTTCTCTCTCCCCAACAGGCTTCGACTGATGATGCATCTTCATCACTGACGTGTCACATTAACCACAGTCACATCTGTCGTGGCAGCTCGGCCGTTGGTGATGTTTCCCTCCGGGTCTCTGCCGTCAGTCACCTGGTGCGACAGTGACTCTCCTCTCGTCGTAAACCGAACTGAAATCAGACTCAAACTATTTGAATTTAGATTGAAAGAGAGTTTTTTAAGTTGATATATTCATGATGCCAATTACTTCTCTTGGACCGATGGGTCGAAGACGGCTCGTCGTCCGTCTCCGCAGGGGACGAGAGAGACTTGAGAAATACATCAGTTGGCCAAACATAAATCTTTTAATGACCAAAGTTAAGTGATGCCGTAACTCAGACATTTGTCTATAACAGCTGCAATAAGTCCTGCAGCATCAAAGTAACAATGTAAAAGGGAAATGAAGGATTATTTGTGATCATTTCCACCGTTTCTCAAACACTATATTGATTTATGTTTCATTTCCTTCCGGCTGTGTTTGACTGAGCGTGTCTCTCATGTACGGAGTTATTCCCCAACGGTTAGCCACGTTTTTCCTAGGCTCCATCGTATATGTAGTAACCTTTCAACACATTAAAAAGCTTCTTCTTTATTTTATTTCATCAAGTGTAAGACACAGAATGCTTCTCGCGGGGAGGTCACTCACTCCGAGCCGTGACGGGCTTCGGCTGAAAATGTCAAGCTGTTATAAAGCTTTTATCTCCGAATGAGTCATGAGGAAGATGATATTGCTTCAGACCTCGGGGCCTCCAACACGCGGGGTCCCGCTTCACCATTTGTCATCTGTGTCATATCTTGACCGGATCCAAATGCCGCCGTGTTCCTGACAATTACTGCTCCCGATAACAACAGCGACGCTTCGCCCGGCTCGCCAGGCGGTAATTGTTGCTCTAAATGGAGCCTGGATTGCTCTGAACCGCTGCTCGGATGTCCTAAAATGTTGAAAGTGGGATGAATTGTGCTTATTATTTTTTTTCATCTCTTTTATATAGTTTTTATTTTAAGAGCGCTGATCGTGGCCGGTTGACCCACTTCGGTGACGTCTAACGATTAAAACCTCAATCGCAGCTGTCCTGGAAAAAACAGTTAAAAAAAGCTCCAGCTTTGTTTCCTTGCAGAATGAATCAAGCTCCCACCGCTGGGTTCGAGGAGGACGTGGGCGCCAGGACGACTCATCATGTCATGTATCCAGAGAGCGCCATAGACCTGAGCAACAACACCAGCCTGGTGCTGATCCCCTTCAAGACTCTGGACCTGCAGTGGATCATCAGCGCCCTGACCACCGGCACCATCCAACAGTAAGTGGTCAGCTGATAAAGTGGGCGTGTCCAAAGTATTTCTTCTAATTTGGATGTGTGAGGATGCTTCCTGTGTCCAACTCTCCAGCTCAGTATTAACTTCCAGATTCTCAATGCCAGACCGTCATAACAATCACCCTGTTTGTCAGTCGGCCAAAATAAGTCCATCTCACCTTCAGCTGCTTCATCCTCGGCGACCTGTGATCATTAGCTTGATTGCCGGACATCCCAGAAAACACAACGGCGCCGCTGCCAATACCGTCCCCCCCCGCCAGCAGCTCCCACACGCCAGCATGTTAGATGGAAGAAGGACGAGTGAATCCAAACAAATGTTCCCTAAAAAATGTGCAGTTATCGTCCGACTCTGCCAAAGCAATCATTCTGCATCATTAAATCTCATTTTACTGGCAGTAAAGTTGGCGTCAGCCCAAAAGCTGTTAGATTTTTACTGAGTGTTGTGAATTCTTTTGTTACATCTTTTTAGTCTTGTAACTTTACAACGGAGCCGTGTAAGGTGACACAGTGCTGCACCATAATCTGTCCGGATTTTATTTTATATTCATTATTATAATCATTACAAACTTTTTATTCCAGCAACTGGTATTCCAACTTTTCCGTCTGCATAGTGAAGAACTTTCATGGGGTTAAAATGTAACGTTTGTCAGTTCAATTAGATTCTTATTCCTCAAATATTCATGGAAATGTTACAAATGCAAATCGTGCATGTAACGCCGCTGCTATATCCGGCTCACGCTGCGGTCTCAGAGTCCTCTGAAGACGCTCTTCATATGCAGACAGCATGCCACCTTCATTCAGACGCCATCTCCCTTTTTTATGTTCTGCACGTTCCTCACCAGACTTGCAGCTCAACGTTTCACACCTTCATACATTGAATGATGCGAAATGCAAAAAGATTTTACAGCAAGCGAATGTTACTGTGTCGACTGCAAGGTCGTCCCCCGTCCGGAGACTTGGCGGGTATTTTTAGACGTGCCATCACTTAAATTAGATTGAAATCGTGTACTGTTCCTTTAAACTGTGATTGAAACCAGTTACTGTAGACAAATAAGCAGAAATAAATGGAAATGTAAGGCCTTTCAAGGCCTTTCAAGGCCTTTCAAGGTGCATGTGTTAAACCACCGGTGTTCTCTTATGTTACAGAACTTATTTACCGGTTATGTCGAGGATAAAGGCGAACAAAGATAAGGTGAGTAAAAGGCCTTAACATTTTATTTTTTGGAAACATTTAACACTTGAGGCTATCAAGCATGAATGTTCACCAACCAGTGCAAAGAAGAGTTAGGAAGTTTTGCACCTTTAAACAATTAATTCATCATCGTGCTTCTCTTCCAATAGAGAGTTATTTATGTGCCTGAATTAGTATGCTGTGTCGTTAAATGACAAAATAAATGAAGAGTGTCTGTGTTTTATTTGTCGTTGGCAGGTGTTGATTTACAGTCCAACATTTTTCAAGTATGTCTATGAGTCCTGGCTGGAGGGACACGGGCGATATCCTTCCACCGGCTTCCTCAGCTTGCTGCTCGCTATCCACATATGTGACGAGGTGAGCTGAATGAATGACCCTAATAATCCTGCAGTATGAAGGTGGTGCTAACGGCTTTGATTCCTTGTCTGCTCCAGGTCAGCGTGTTTGGATTCGGTGCAGACCAGTACGGAAACTGGCACCATTACTGGGAGAAGAACCATTTGGCTGGAGCTTTCCGACACACGGGAGTCCACGACGGAGATTACGAATATAATGTCACCCTGCTTTTGGCAGACAAACACAAAATCCGAATGTTTAAGGGCAGATGATACCTCGTCCGTATGTGCTGTTGGACGACCGCCAGATGAACCTCGGCGGCAGCGTAATATGTATTTTTCTCTCCAGACGAGGAACATTTTTGTCATTTCATTGTCAGAGACTCCGCTGGTCTTTCACTTAGGACATCCAATCAGCAACACGACCACCTGTTGGAGGATCTATAATCCCAACTCTAATGCATCTTGGAGCGAACAGAGAAAAGGACAAAAGAAGAGGGGGTTTCGACAAGCATGCTACACAAATGGGTTTTATACTGTATTGTATTCTTTATGTTGTTTTTTCCGTATAGCGGCCGGGATTGTGGCCACCTGAATCTTTGTTAAGGGTTCCAGATGACGGCTGTCGTCAGACAAAGAGCTGCGATGACTCTGTGGACAGAAACACATTCTGTACAAAGGTCATCATTGTCATGTTTGAAGGAAGAATCTCAGAGAATTATCTGTTGACACAAGAGTGACGTGTCTATCACACGTATCTTTTTAATGAGCTTCACAACAATAACATCATTGACTGCTGTAAATATCCCTTTTTATCTATTCTCATACTTTCATGATGGAATATTGGCGCTGATTTTGGTTGGAAATATAACGGCAGGTATCAGAGGGAATGAGTTGCTCTTTCCAGCTGCTTGTGAAGAAAGTCTCGTACACTACCTGCATCATCGGAGCTATTTGCATCCTACTTGTCTGATTGCAGCAGTGAGACAAAGCTTAGTGGAACTCTAACATCCAGCTCACCATCTGTCCCAAAGAACCCTGTGATTTATAATGTGTGTTTTCCCCAACAGCCCCTGTTTTCAAATGATTAAACCTTGTGTATTCATTTTTATTTTAGTATGTAGAAGATTTCTTGAGATACAGATTCTTTTAAATCATCCTCGTCTTTTTAACAACATCTAGTATATGACAAAGAGAGTTGTCAGTGGTGGAAGAAGCGTAACTGATGTTGTTTGGATGTCCGATGGCCCTGAAGGACTCCTCTCCTGGACCTGCAGTGACGTGTAAACTGAGAGGAGCACTCATGGTCATTCACTGGGGTGAACATCGATTCATTGCTTTAAGTAGAGTTTATGCTTCTGGTGTACTACAGCCTATTCAGGGGTGCCTTATCTCTAAACTCAATGTTGTAATGGGCTTTCCTGTACATGAGACGTTTTTAATGAAAAGTAGGTGCTAAGTGCCTTCAATGAGTTTTTTAACTACGACCATTAACTTTTGCATTATACTTATTATCAATATCATCACTGAATTTGTCATGCTTCTATTATTGTTGTGTAAACAGAATTGTATCATATGCAAGGTAGATTTAGCCGTTTTAAGTATTCATCCGTGCGATTTTTACGTGTATAAGTCACAGAAGAAAATGCATGCATGGGTGGCATGTCAGCATGTTTGGCGCTGCAGTTTTGACAAAACAGCTGCTTTCGGTTTGTCCAGGCTTGACATTATAGTTTTGCTGAATTTATAATGTGACAGAAATCTGTCATCTGAAAATGTTGTGTCAGATTTCGCAGGAGTTGAGCTCGGCGGTGCTTATCTTAATGCTATGATTTGCTCAATGTGCCTTGAAATATTTTGGGACGTTTGCACAGTCAGTGTCTTTGTGATCATGTTCTCCGCTGTGTACGAGCAGACGAGATTAAAGGAAGCTGATGAAACACCACAATAGTTAGCTTCACTTGTGTGTGTGTGTGTTTGTGTGTGTGTGCTGCTTCCTCTGATGGTGGCAGTGTTGTGCATTTGTTCTGCAGTGGACACTGCCACCTAGTGGACAAGAACATGAATCAGCGTCACTTGATTTGTCCATAATGATGTGATGACTTGATAATAACTGAGTAATTAAAGAAGAATGTAACATGAAAGTGATCTACTTTTCCATCCAGTTAAAGTCACAGGTCTTATAATGCTGAAGGTGTAGTACTATAACAGTGTGACGGATGAAGATTACATTTAGTCATTTATCTGTTGACTCCTGCAAAATACATTTTTAATTTGGTAAAAAAAAAGGTATGAAATGTGTTTTAATATGAAAAATACACTTCACAGATTTTTCCACTTTAGAACAGGCAAGCTGTACTTGGTACCAGGTATACAAGCCTATCGAGTCCTGTTCACTCACTGTATTTATTGCTCAGCCTTTATGCACAATGCATGCTGTATCAAAATTTATCAAATTATCCACGTATACGCTCATAATAACAATGCATGAAAATATAATGAGATACAGAGTGCATTGAACTGTAACAAGTCTGCTTCTCCATCAGTCCATCTACATTATATGCCAGCCAGCATGTTCCAGACTCCAAATTAGATTTCAAGATGCTCATCTTCTCCTAAACATATACTGATGAAATTATTGACAATTCACCAATCTTTCAGTTATTATGAGTCACATGAAGCTTCACGTCCTTTGGAGTTAAATTCACTGCTGTAACTATTTAAAAATGCATAATAAGGGAGACTTATCAATCATTAATCAGATTATAATGTGAATACTGTATTCATAATTTATGAAGAATAGAATGAACTACACCTGCTGGAATCCAATCATCCCACGGCACACACACACAGTATGAATCCCATTTCAGTTTCAAGATGCCTCATTGGGCACTAATCAAGCGTAAATATATTACTTGT
Organism: Macroramphosus scolopax; assembly: GCA_901007825.1. NCBI lineage: Eukaryota > Metazoa > Chordata > Actinopteri > Syngnathiformes > Centriscidae > Macroramphosus > Macroramphosus scolopax. Next base: position 11,050 of record CAAKHC010010592.1, read on the forward strand.
ATGGTTTGTTATGCAACCTAGAGAGTTTAATTTACTATACTTAGAACTCACAATACAAACACCAATGAAGATAACACCCACTATGGAAAATTGATTAAGCATATGGACTTATAATAGGCTAGGCTGTAGCTATTTTCAAATTCAATAATTACTCATTCTGCCATACTGATCAACTACACCACACACCACATAGTATCTGGACTTGTCAGTGTTTCTACCATCAGATTTGCAGGGTAGATTCATCTGTGGATGGACATAATAGTATAGTAAATACTATAAATGAGGAGTTTTATTTGAGTTATAAACTGTACAAAAGTGCAACAGAGCCAAATTCGCCCCACCTGTAACTCAACCACTATACAGAAGTGCTTTCTGACTTCACGTCTCAGTATCGTTCGGTAGTGAAATGTCCTTTACAACTTTTATAAAATATGTTAGAGGTTCTATATGCTTACAGTGCCAACCGTGCATGTCCTTTTGGAAATACTCAAGTAAAACACATGACATTTTTACTGAACTATTTGAGTACTCGGTTACTTTCCACGACTGTTTTTCTCCTACATACTTCACCATAATATAAAATAACAAGTGATCAAACTGTAGAGTATAACGCAGTTGTCGTTACATGTACAGTATATCATCTTATAGAAAGTATTCATGTACTACACGCAGTTGTTCCCCTTTAACGCGCGGCAGTACGTGACCACGCCCCTTTATGTTCCCCGACAGGCACCGAGTCTTCCGCATCCTGTTCCAACCGTTTCGACCGGACGACTTTACTTTCCAAATGACCTCCTTTTAACAGAGGTTAGTGGCGTTACTGCTCCAGAAATTCTTCGTGACGGTGTACTTCTGTGTCTGTCTGTCGCTAAAAATAAAAAACTGCAGTCAGCAAAGACTGCTTTCACTTTCTACGGTGGCGAACTGACAGCAGACACGCAGGCCTACAGGAACTCCAGCTAAACTACGCAGTAAAAAAACTATTTACTATTTGTAAGCCTGGTAGTTGGACGTTTCTAACGACGGCATTATGTTTTATACCTAAAAACCTTGTTGGCTTAGCTATTAAAAACGTTCTATAAAGGTATGAATATAAGGGAAGGCTGTGTAGCTAATTACGGAGCCCCTCAGGTGACAATTTTGGATAAACACGCAATGGTAATGCTTGGGAACGAGGTCATTCAAAAAAATAACACCGCATGGGAAGTAGATTATTATATTGTGGCCTTGCTTTAAATAAAACGGTGGAATAACCTAACTGTGCATGGTCCTGACAAAATTATTGTAAGTCAGATTGTTGTCGTCAACCTGGCAGAGTATCCTAAAGCTTGTTGCAGACATGGACGACCAAGTGGTCTTCAAAGGGAGACCAGACTCTTTGAATCATATAAGAAAAGTATTTCAGTATTCTGAGCAAACTCCTAGTTTGTGAAAACAGTTGTTTTCATAACAACTAGACTACCTGTGTGATGATCCTTAACATCTTACTGTTAGACCCACAATATGCTCTGTCCTATAGTCCTCCAAATATGCGCACCATTGTCACAATACAATATTAAACTCACTTATCACATCAGGGTTCCTAGTGCGATGTGCGCAAAGCTACACAAAAGGCCTGTTAGAGGAATAACCGTGGTAAAGTGCTAAAGCGTGTCATCAAGTAGAGGAAAATGTTGCAAATCCTGTATTCAGAGCAGTCTTTCAGTTTACACGTGTCACTTTTGCATACATTTATGTCAATATTTGAAAATGGATACCCAACATTGTAACATGATGACAGACGATAAGGAAAAATTAATATGAAGTCTCTTCTGCTAATAGTGTTGAAGTTCAACAAATGCATCAGACTCGTTTGAACCACTGACTGAAGACCGAGCTGTGCAGTTCTGTTTTTCAGGATGTCTGTTGAAAACCAGGAGGAGCGGTCGGTGGAGGTGCTGGCACTGCCTGGTGATGTGGATGAGGAGCTGCTGTATTTGTATTTTGAGAACAGAGGGCGATCTGGGGGAGGTCCGCTTGTCTCTGTTAAGAAGACGGGTAACCGTGCCTTGTTGGTGTTTGAAGAGGCAGAAGGCAAGTGGCAACATACACTACAATACTCAGGACACTAGTAAATAACAGTTTCATAGTTTCATAATTGATTTTGCCACCTTAAGAATGAACCAGACCCTCAATTAACTTCATAGTTGCACATTATCACTCCCTTTTGGAAGAACTTAACTAGCTACAGCAGCAATGTGCTAAAGAAAAAATACTTTTCCATGATATCGATTACACACAGTGCATCAATTTCTCTTAAAGATACACTAATTCCTTCATTTCTGTTCTGATTGTTTTGACAGCTGCGGCCCGAGTACTGTCAAAGAGGCACCATGTTCTGCATAATGCCGAGCTGAATGTGAGAAGGCCTGCCTCAATAGACCAACGCAGTCTGCTGCTTCGGGGGGTCAATCCCAAAACCGACGATGAGCTGGTAGAACTCTACGTGGAAAACATTATTGGGTTGAACATGTCGGAGTACACCCTCTATCCGTCCTCGGGCAGAGATCTAGTTCTCATTCACCTCAATCAACCCTTTTCCAAAGGTAGCAGACCTGCACATATTGACTTTACCTAATGGATTTATATATGCTAATAATACATTATCATGCATATCATTGTCTGTTTTCCAGATTTGCCAGACCTTAAAGCAAAAGTGTCCAGGAGGCCACTTGATGGAGCAATGTTAACTCTGGAACAGATTCAGCAAACTGACTCTATTTTAGTGGAGAACTTGCATCCAGGTACCTCTCCAGACCTGCTATCTTTGTACTTTGAGGGCAAGCAAGATCAGAAGGTGAAGGAGGTCACGGCGCTGTCAGAGGGCACAGCCAAGGTTTCCTTTGTCAGCTTTGAATGTAAGTTTTGCTCTGTGCTACCTTTTGAATCTTTTGTGCTTCGCCATCGCGGTTGTCTTAATAAACTAAATGTTTTTCTTGTCACAGCTGCGCAGCTGGTCTTGGATCGCCCCCACGAGGTTAGCGGTTCTGACCTCGTAGTGAAACCATACTTCAGCTTTCTGCAGCCTTCAGAAAGTGTAACAGCAGAACACGCTGAAACTGAGAGCCAAGAGATGGCTGAGAGGAGCAGAGATAATCCCATTGATTTTCAAATGCAAGCCAGTCCTCCCACAGTGGTCAGTGCCAATAGCCATGCTCACTCCTCTCAGACGTCCATGGAGCCCCCTGCTACCCCAGAAGTAGTAGCAGAAGCAGCGGAGGAAGTCATGGAGGTTCAAACACCAGACCCAGGGGCACTATCGAGCCATATTGCTATGAATGACCCCGGAAAACGTTCTTTGTTTCAATCGAGCACCGTTCTACAGGATATTGAAAACACCCACCCAAATTTCACCATCCAAATCAAACAAGATGGAGTGCATGTTTCTGGACCTGACATACAAACATTGGAGAAGATAAAGCAAACCATCTTGGATTTTTTTCTCAATGTGGCTCAGGCCCATTTCCCCCTTGAGCCAGAAAAAGCTCAGTTCTTTTCATGCAGCGATGTAAAACAGCAGCTACTTCAAACCATGAAACAAAGTGGGTCACCCAGCTGGTACACCGTGTCAGACTGTGTTGTGGTTGTAACATCACTATCCCAGAGCCTGGCTGATCAGGCATTTACCTTTATGAAATCCCAAGTTAGTAACTTCAGCATACCAGTGACCACGGAATATGAGTGCATGTTATATTCCAGAGAGTGGCTCGACTTCCTTCAGGGTCTGGGTTTCACCTGTGTGAAGGTGTCGGACCAAGGAGGGAATATTGATGTGTTGACTCTGAAAGGGATGGAGACTGAGAAGCAGACTGCCATCCTTACATTCCTCACTACACCGATCGAAAGGGAGATGGTCATTTCTATGGAGCCGGGCGTGCTGAAATACATCCAGACACACCATCATCTTCTGTTAACTGAAATGGTCCAAGTCTCTATTTTGCCATTACAAGCACAGGGCATCTGTGGGTTAAAGGTATGTGCTGAGTCAGTATCACATTTTCTTCATAATGCATTAGGGAATGTTTGGTTTTGAATCCCGTTGGATGAATTTTCACATTTTCATTTTATTGTGAACATTTCCGATAGATCAGTGGCCCCGCTGCAGCATGCCAAACGGCGGGGGAGGTCTTGCAAGGTGTGGCCTCTTCTATCTGCACAAGAACCCTCACGGTAAATGTGCCAGGAGTAACCCGGTATCTCAATCATGAGGAGTGTAAGAATATCCTGAAGGAGATGGAGAAGAAGTTTCAGGTCTATATCGTCATGAAGCACGTTCCCTGGGAACCTCTGCCAAACCAGGTAAAGTAATGATGGAACAAATACATATTGATCTTGGTGTTAACGTGTTTTGAACCTACAAAATACAGCTCAATTAAGAGACTGTTGTTATTGCCACACTCCCCATCAGTTAGCCAACCTTATAAGCTGTCATTCTGTCTTGACCTGCGATGCAGCACAAAACTTTCAGTTCTATTAGTCTCCTTAAATGTGCACTCTGGTAAATAAAGTTATTTACAGTCCTGCAATGTTAACATCCATGTTCAATAGTCTGCAATGCTCTTTGTTGTTGCATTGCTGCATTCTCTGGCTCATTGCATTCAGCTTTAGATCAGTAGAGGGTTGGAAACCAGTGCATTTGTAAAGTTTTGTCGCTTGACTGGTGTGATCATATAATATGCAAAACAAAGAGATATGATTATGTGGCATTAAGTCAGAAACTGAAAATTGTTTTCTAATTTCAGGACGTTTCTCAAGTTGCATGGAAGATGATGTCGCACAAAAACTTCCAGAGTGTGTCTAGGGATGGTTCTGCACAGGGCCTAAAATCAGGTTCGATATCTGTGGATCACATTGTAGCTTCAGGAAGAGGTAGTATCTTCCTACCTCAATATTGTCTAATATGTCTGTCCACTTTCAAACTAAATCTATTTATGTCCTTGCAGGGCTTTTAGATAAGATGGAGGGAAACGCCTCAGCAAGTGCTGTGGGACTTGGGCAGAGTGTGTCAATTTCAGACCCACTTGGTGACTTTGATGATGTGGACCTATACACAGCAGGGACAACAACCAACTTGTCAAACCAGGGAGGTGATATGGCTGCAGGGAATGCTACAGGTGGGTTACACCAGCTGAATGATGGAGGTCTGGGCTCTTCTAGCAGTCCGGAAGAGGATGCCCAACTGTCTCTGGCCATCCAGTACTCTTTGGAGTCGTGCAATTGGTCTGCGAAGGATGAGGAGCAGCAGCTGCTTAAAGCCTTGGAGCTGTCCAACAGTATAGTCCAACAAGAGGTCTCTTCTAGTAGCACAAACACTGATGTCAAGGTGGTCCAACCGGAGAAGGGTAGTGATATTTCCTTACTGGATGCCATCCCGGCAGCCAACACACTCCAGATAGTTGTGTATGCAGGGTATAGCTGTGATATAATTCGGGTGGACATAGCTTTCAACAAGAAGGTCGCACAGAGACAGGTCGAGGAGAAACTGGAACACAGGAAACTGAAGGACATGACAGAATTCCACAAAAAGTGTCTGGAGGTGATCAAGAGGAAGCATGCTGTCCATATTCTTGTTCAAGACACACAGATCACTATATCTGGCTTCAAGGACTATGTAGACGAAGCCGTGTCTGATGTGAAGCTGCTGCTAGAGAAAATCTCCCATTCTGTATTGGACCAGGACATCCTGAGGACCATTCAATGGGTGCAACACGAGCCAGTCTCCTCGGGCACAATTCCCTATTCACCTGATGCTACAGTGTTCATTGAAAACGCTTGGAGGATGAAGCTGAAAACTGTTGACATTTTGCTCGACAACCAGCCTCACATGATCAACTTTGAGAAGATGCAATTATGCAGCAAAACTTCTGGGAAATCTGTGAAAATCTACAGGAAGTTGATTGGTTTAGAGCCAATGGAGGAGGCTGTAACAGGTAAAGGAAGATTTATAGTGTGATGTTGCTTTATGTGTTGTGCAGAATTATGCTTATGTGTGAAGCCCAAAAACTAACATGAGACTAATCAAAAATATAACTTCATACAGCATGCTAGCAGGAACGCTAACACTGCTAAAGTAAGCTAGATAACAGATTCAAGTTCACAGATGCCATACTTCTATCTTATTATTATTATTATTATTATTATTATTAATTAAACAGGAAAAGGATTGTAAAATTGGCAGGAGATATTGGGAATAGAACATAAAATATTTCCCAAGATCGAGAACAAAAAGAAGGGAAGACTAAGCTGAACTTTGTTTGTATGTAAACTCATTTATTTATGCAAGACATTACATTTGTGAGTGGCAGGTTGAGTTTTAAACTTCACATTTTAGGAATTCCATGTTACTGTTATCCCTGTTTATTAAAAATGTATCTTTTATCAACAGATGAGGAAACCTCTCTCCTGTCAAACATGCCAGACACAACCAGAATCAGTGAGACATCTGAGGAATATCGGAATGTGGTGAAGGACTTCTATGAGACCGTAACAGGATGTCAAAGCGAGGTCAAAGTCGTACAGGTGAAACAAAACTAAGTGTAGCGCTTTACAACATCTCTTGTGGTGTGTGTGTAATGATAAAGATTTTCTCCTCAGGTGGAGAAGTTAATGAATCGATTGCTGTACAATCAGTACAATCTGAAGAAGACCAGCATCCTGCAGCATTCTACTTACCCAGTAGTTGAACGGACTCTCTACCACGGCACAAGTGAGGCGACTGTCAAAGAGATTTGCGTCCATGGATTCAATAGAAGTTTCTGTGGAAAGAACGGTATGCTTTTGCCACTCTTCCTATTTGACTTTTATTCCTTTCGTCTTTTCTTGGGTATCATTTCCTAACGTCATGGTTTCTCCACACAGCCACCGTCCATGGTCGGGGAGTGTACTTTGCTGTCAGCTCTTCATTGTCTCTCCAGAGTCAATATTCACCTCCAAATGCAGATGGACACAAGTTTATTTTCGTGTCGAAGGTTTTAACAGGAGACTTTACTAAAGGCTGCCATACGATGAAGACTGCCCCACTGAAGGAGGCGGCAGACATTCCCTACAGATACGACAGCGTGACAGACGACATCAACAAACCAACAATGTTTGTCATCTTCAACGATACTCAGGCTTATCCAGAATATCTCATTACATGCAAGAAAATGCACAGCTGAGCGAATGATATAATCATTTTAAAACTGCATTTGATTTTTAAAAGGGCTTATGTGTTGTAATTTCTTGTAAAACGTTTTCTTGCGTTTGTTTCTTACAAAATTTACAAAAGTTCTTGTTTACGTTTACTGTTCAAATTAAATATGCCCTTTCACCACAGTGGAGCTATGAACAGGTATGGACATTGCATGTCATTTCACCTGTCAAAGTTGGTTTGTCATTTAGTGACAACACACACACACACACACTACCTTGTTGCTGTCTTCTGGCCTCCTGTCTTAAACTTCAAAATATCCCAAAAAAAATGTATTTAGCCATTTTATATCAACCATGACTCTGGAGAAGATCATACTTGATTTTCATAACAGTGCAATTAACGTACTCCGGCTTGTTAATTGCTCCAACAATAATTACCTGTACGAGTCAAATTTGAACTTTTATGACTTATGCGTTTGTGTGTAGTTTATTGTAGTTTTCTTTCACAGCTTGACTGTATTGAGCAAAGCACATCGCTTAAAGCTGAGGTACCTCTAAATTGTTTGGTTTGTATTTTTTTCTTTTTCTAGACAGATAAGAAAGGTTATGGCAGCTCCTGAATGGAGCTACAGTAATTATACCGAGATCCAGTCTGCTCCACAGTGAAGAAAATCTTTTTGAAGAAGCTTTCATTGTGATAAGAGGGAAAAGTCATTTGCAAAATCATCCTTAATCATCATGTAGGTGATTGTGCGCTAACTATTGCTATACTGCCTATCCTTTAGACGGATGCAGGGGATGTAGGAACAAATGGAGAAGAGGGGAGGTACACTATGGACCGTCGCTCCTGTGTCACAGGGATGACGAGCACATAGCTATTCACACATATTGTATATAGTGTCGACGTCACCAGTTAACGTACCGGTATTCTACATTTATGTCTGGGAAATCAATGCACGTACAGGAAGTACATGCAAACTCCACTCATAAAAGCTCCAGCCAGAGGGCAGTTTTAAACCCAGAACTTATCTGATCTATAGTGTTCATTTTTTTAAACCTTGCATATCTGTCCCAGCTACTGTAACAAATGTGTGCAAAGATGTAGGGGGTCTTGATTTACACCTTCTAGTAGCCCCATTCTTTAATACAATTACATTCACAGTTTGTGGATGCAATTTCATGAATTCATGATTTGATCACAAATCTTAGTTTTCTTTTTCTGCCTTCATGGTCTGGGAATGTGTTAAACAAAGTGTACCTATATTTTTATTTTTGTTTTTTTTTTACCCCCCAATATATGTATATTAAATACAGAATGCTGTACTTAAGAAATGTGAACTTCAATTAAATTGCATCACAAAGTGGTTTTATATATGTAGAATTGAAAATGGTTTTGAAATGGATTTTTATAGATGGAGCAGTTAAATAAACATTTTGAGGAATCATGCATAGTTTGTCCTGCTAAACGGCGGCAAAGAAAATGAGCCATAACAAGCGGCAACTTTTAGGATGCAGCTTCCATCCAGATGCCGAGATGTGGGGGCAGCACTACGTATTGGAGCAGCTAGCCTGCTGGAAAAGAACCAACGAAGAAGAAGGCCGGCGCACTGACGCTCACCGCCACTACGAACTGACTGGCTAGCTTACTTGGCCAGTGGCTACATGATAGGTACCTTATGTAGTAACCCCCAAAATATGAAATGCTAAATGAACAGAAGAAAAAATAAAGCTCCCCACTTCAGATAACGTGTTCGGTATAGGTACGTTAAAAAGATTTAATTCACTATTTGCAAAAAGCATGCTAGTTGGCATGCTAACTGAGGTTAAGGACATTAGCACGAACGTCGCTATCGTCAACTAAGTTACCAGTACCGACTTTCAGTTGGTCCTTTTTCTGAAGCTAAGCTTAGCCAACTGAGGCAAAGATTACTCGTAGAAACCCGAGTGAATGGGTGAGGTAGTACCCGCTAAAACTTAATACTAGCCACCAGAGTCAACTCAGCAGGCTAAACCTCACGCTACCTCTGGTAAACACACGATGGCTAATTGACTACATCGTAGCATCTTTCCACATGGGGGGCAGTAACTAAAAACAGTCCCTTGTAGCTTTATATATCTAGCTTTAGTCTTCATGTGTTTCCTAATATAATGTGAGTTGTTTTAAGCTTTTACGGCAGTAAAATTTAAACTTGCTGATATATCGGTGCTGTCCTTACTCGCTATCAATGTGACACACTATCCCGAAACCACAAATATTGCTATCTTCTTAGTAGCAATAAGTAGCACTAAGTTAAAAAATCTAAAATGTTAACGTTACTCCATATTAAACAAAATATGTGGCTATAATTTAAGATATAAGTCTTCTTGAATGGTCAGTTTGCTATCTTTATTTCGGCATATATTTATTACCTTTACCATCACTGTTAGCTTATTCGTCAGAACGCGTTCACACTGCTAATACACGCTGTAGTTTGGAGTTTCTGTATAAATATTGCTTGGGTTTTACGTTTCTTAGTTGAACAAGAGGTGTTGACATGAATCTAATCCCCTGTAAGATGCTGAGGGCAGGCTTCCAGGATGTATGCTGTACACAGACAAGCCCACACGCCCACCGCGGTGGAGTTTTCTGTCTACTGCAACTTAATTTCCAGTAAGGAGAAGAATTTGGTCGTTGCCGGAACATCTCAACTGTTTGTCTACAGGATTATCCATGATGTGGAGGTAACTGCAACTCTCCACTAAAATGTGTCAAGTTTTAAGTAACCAAATAAATGACTGTCTAATTTGTAACACTTATGCCATTGTTTCAGAGTACATCAAAGACAGACAAGTCCTCAGGTTTGTGCAGACATTGTTTATTGAAGCTTGTTCATTGCTAGTTTAATGATCACATGTGTGCTGAGATTCCTCTACTTCCTCCTATAGATTCCAAACCTCGCAAAGAAAAGTTGGAACAAGTGGCATCCTTTTCTCTCTTTGGAAATGTTATGTCTATGGCCAGTGTGCAGCTTGTAGGAGCCAGCAGAGATGCACTCCTTCTCAGTTTCAAGGATGCCAAGGTATCACCAACTGCATTGCCTAAAAGGTGTTAAACTGAAAAAAACAAAGTTTATACTGACCTTTGGGTGTGTTTTGTTTTCTCACCAGTTGTCTGTAGTGGAGTACGACCCCGGGACACATGACCTCAAGACACTGTCTCTTCATTATTTTGAAGAGCCAGAGCTCAGAGTATGTAGAAACAAGAGCACAGTGCATATGTGAATGTTCAACTGCATTATCTGTATGTGTTTACATGCAAAAGATAAATCATTTCTTTTTCTTTTTTAGGATGGTTTTGTACAAAATGTTCACATCCCCATTGTCCGCGTGGATCCGGAGAATCGCTGTGCTGTCATGCTCGTCTATGGAACCCAACTGGTGGTGTTACCGTTCCGAAAGGACACACTGACTGATGAACAGGAGGGTGGAGTTGGGGAAGGGTAAGTCTGCTGTTCACTACATGTTCAACTCATTTATCCTTCTTTTTATCTATTTATTGATGGAATGTGCACTTGAGTCCCACAAACCCTGAAGCTTCTGTGAGTTTATTGCTACTATGTTTGAGAATTGGATCACTCCTTATACATTTGACTTTTTCTAGGTGATACTATACTGTGATTTGTTTAAACGTTTCCCCTTTAAAACCGATGTTTCTGATGAATACATTGACATGTACATATACATTTAATATGTGTGGTGATGCTAAATGCACTACTGTGTCATCTGCAGACCCAAATCCAGCTTCCTACCGAGCTACATCATTGATGTTCGTGAGCTGGACGAGAAGCTGCTAAACATCATCGACATGAAGTTCCTCCATGGCTACTATGAGCCCACGTTGCTCATCCTGTTTGAGCCCAACCAGACTTGGCCTGGGTCAGTCCACCACACCACCGGCTACAATGGCATCCTCATTTGTTCATCTGTGTGTTTGGATTAGATTTCGCTTAACCTCTTTCATTTGTCCCTCTGCCAGGCGTGTAGCTGTGCGTCAGGACACTTGTAGCATCGTTGCCATATCTCTCAACATCATGCAGAAAGTCCACCCTGTCATCTGGTCTCTCAGTAATCTGCCTTTTGACTGTACACAGGTCATGCCTGTTCCCAAACCCATCGGTGAGCTCTTTCCTTCATATTAGGATTGTTTGAAATGAATTATGGATTACGTGATTACGTGGCCCTGGTTGTTCACGTGATCAGTGCTGCCGCTCTGTGCTAAACACATCAAATCTCTCTAGGTGGTGTTGTGGTTTTTGCTGTGAATTCGTTGCTGTATCTGAACCAGAGTGTTCCACCATACGGAGTGTCTCTCAACTCTCAGACGACGGGGACAACAGCGTTCCCTCTGCGTAAGCTTTAACATCTGCTACCTGGACTTTCACCAAACACACACCTATACTCTACATACCATTTTATAATCTGTGCTGTTCCTCACTGCAAAGCATGTTTTGGTCTCGTAGGCATCCAGGATGAAGTACGGATCTCACTGGATTGTTCCCAGTCTGACTTCATTGCGTATGACAAGATGGTCATCTCTTTGAAAGGGGGAGAAATGTAAGACACTGTAATTACCAGCAAGAATGTACATTTACCCAGATGGCAGTATATGAATGAGTGTTGACTGACTGGGGCTTTGTCATCTTGCAGTTACGTGTTGACCCTCATTACCGATGGCATGAGGAGTGTTCGGGCTTTCCACTTTGACAAAGCAGCTGCCAGCGTCCTAACAACCTGTGTAAGTAAAGTTTACTCTGGCATGGGTCAGTAACTTAAGACCTTTTTACATGAAGATGTGATCTTTTCAAGATCATCTATAGATAATATGAAGAAAAACTATTTCAATATGTTTGTTCATGTATAATATCTTTAAAGAGAGGTCGTCCTTTAATATTTGAAACAATACAGTATCTGGGTTGTTTGTTGATCACATATCTTGGTCTTCCTCCTCTAGATGGTGACCATGGAGTCCGGTTACCTTTTCCTGGGCTCCCGGCTCGGGAACTCCCTGCTCCTGAAGTACACCGAGAAACTGCAGGAGACCCCACCAGAGGAGGGCAGAGAAAAGCAGGACAAAGAGAAGGAGAAGGAAAGAGATAAACAGGCAAGTTTGTGCTTCTTTGCATGTTCATATATACAAATGCTAAACAATGATGTTAAGAAAAAGTCTAAAAATCTAAAAAGTTCCCATTAGAAAGTGACATCCAATCAAAAGACCGATGTACGGTGTGTGTGTGTGTCTATTTACTATACTTAATGTTTTGCTGCAGTTGTTTACATACTTAATAGTCTTTATAATACATCATTGCTTATGAATTCCAGGAGGAACCACCAAGCAAAAAGAAGCGAATAGAATCTTCCACCAATTGGACCGGTATGTTCATATCTGATATATATATATATATATATATACGTGCTGTGGGATCTGCCACCGATTTTTGTTTTAATACCTAAATGTGTTGGTGTAACAGATGAGGTGGATGAGATAGAAGTGTATGGAAGTGAGGCCCAGTCGGGCACCCAGCTGGCCACATACTCCTTCGAGGTAAAAGAACAATGTTAATACTTTTTTTTAAACTCATGCAGGCCTTTGTAAAAACTAATGGAAGTGGTGGAAGTGATGTCCTTTCTTGTGTTTTCTTACAGGTGTGTGATAGCATACTGAATATTGGACCATGTGCCATGGCCTCCATGGGTGAACCTGCCTTCTTATCAGAAGAGGTACCGATATTTAAAGCACTTCTTTGACTCTCTGTGGACTTGTAACTGCTTGTATTTCTCTGTATTTAAGCAGATAATGTTTCTGGAAGTTGAGTCTTTTATTTATTCTTTCCACAGTTCCAGAGCAACCCTGAGCCTGACCTGGAGGTTGTAGTCTGCTCTGGCTTCGGCAAGAATGGTGCATTGTCGGTACTTCAGGTAAATCCTCTCTACACGGTTTGTCTGTTGTTTTAATGCTCCTGTGCATGGATAAATATATGCATGGCTATTGTTTCTGCACCGTTTAAAACCTGTGGTCGCAAGGGCCGTCTGCCACAGGTCTAATGCTGGTGCTACAGTGATTTCTGGGTCTACCAGGGCTGCCTCAGAGACCGATGGAGTAGCCTGTAAACACCCCAGACACAAGCTCACACACAGTAGTTATTACTCACTTGATTCATGTTGTAAACCTAAATCTGCAATACCTGGAAATGTGTAGTGTCTTTGGATGTAACTCGCCTACTTTATTGTGTCTCCGTTGTGTCTCCAGAGAAGCATCAGACCGCAAGTCGTCACGACATTTGAGTTGCCAGGTTGCCACGACATGTGGACGGTCATCTCAAGTGAAGCCAAGGAAGATAAAAAAGTATAGTATATTTCTGTTTCAGTCTCAGGTTTCCACAGTACGTGTGTGTTTGTAAGATTCTTTCACGCCCTTTTGTAGGCTGAGAAAACAGAGGAGTCGGAGGATGGGGGAGAGACAGAGACAGGTGAGGAAGGTGAAGAGGGAGAAAAGGACAAGGAGGAGAAGGAGAAGGAAGAGAAAGGGAAAGAGGAGCCGGAGCAGGCAGAGCCCCCCCTGGAGGATGACATCAAAAAACACGGCTTTCTCATTCTCAGCAGAGAAGATTCAACCATGGTAGGAACACTTCTTATTTATTTTCATGTTATCTCCATTCAACTCTGCTTCCATTACAAGAGAACATACTCAGATAAAATTGGAGGGAGCGTTTGGGTGTTATGTTGTAGACTTTGATGTGTTGATGTATTAAACTGGACCACCTGTGGGGTTCGCTGTAGATCCTGCAGACTGGTCAGGAGATCATGGAGCTGGACACCAGCGGTTTCGCCACTCAGGGACCCACCGTATTCGCTGGAAACATCGGTGACAACAAGTACATCATTCAAGTCTCCCCAATGGGAATCCGGCTGCTGGAAGGAGGTAAAATACGACACAGGATGAAACTTTGGTGACCATTTCACTCTGAAATTTGGTTGTCAAAGCAGCAGAACTTTTTTGACAATCAATGGGATTTGTCTCTCACCTGTTTCACTGACATGAACTCCTTTTGCTTTTAGTGACACAGCTCCACTTCATCCCAGTGGACCTGGGCTCCCCCATAGTGCATTGCTCCGTGGCGGACCCCTTTGTAGTCATACAGACTGCAGAGGGAGTAGTCACCATGTTTGTGCTGAAGACCGACTCTTACATGGGGAAGACTCACCGATTGGCTCTGCAGAAACCACAGATCCCTGCTGTGAGTAGAACATCACACTCCCAAAAGTACAACACTAGCTTAAATCATGCCAGTACTGTGTCCTGCACAAGCATGCCCCCTGGTGGCTAAACTGAAGCTCTGTAGCATAAATCGCTGCTTTTGGTGCCTTGAACAGAGTCAAATACACATTTCACTTTATGTCCTTAACAGAAATGTACACAGCCACATTCCACTGCCTCGTTTGGAAGATTGATTTGCACTATTATCTCAACAGCTTGTAATTAACGAGGTTGAACTTGTCTCTCATTAAGCAATCACGCGTGATCGCGCTGTGTGCATACCGAGATGTAAGCGGAATGTTCA